>QLOU01001917.1:608-21743 GCA_003313715.1 Russula abietina | reverse complement strand
TTATTCACGATCCCGGAAACGGCCCACGCGTAAAGAACATGCGGGCTTTTCTCAACTCCACGTTTTCGCAGCCAGCTTGGGTGGACGATCCCCTCTGCGCAGAGTTTGCGCAGCGCGAGATTCTGCAGATGCTGTGTACCGTTCTCCCAGAGGAGACTGCCCTCGTACGTCCATTACCTCTTCACCCTCATGTTGTGCAAACTATCCGATTTTTGATTCCCGTGTTTACACCTTTCATATTACGTGCAGTGCCTGTGGTACAACAAGAGCCGGCGCATCGGGAGGGTGTGCCCCGCCTGTCTTCGCCTGTATACATTAATGGACGCGCCAAATGACACTCCCACCCCCCTCCTCTCAGAGCAAATCATTAGTGGGATCTGCTCACCCATATGTTACATGCTAGCCGCGCACCGCGCACCAATTGCCGCCAAGGCCGCGTGGGGCCGCATGGCAGAGGACCTGGACGATGTAATATGGGAGCAACTTGACGAGCTTGAGCATCCGCAGAGTGCCAAAATGCTGCCCGGTGAGGCTGGCGCCGGGCTTGGGATGTTACTGAAGATGACAAGACTGCATGACTTGGGGCTTGCACAGTTATGTGTGCCTGATTTAGTAGCGGATGAGGATTTCTCGGAGGACGGCTGCGGCCGAAGAGCGTGATGTTGTTCTCCTAAGACTGTGATATCATCTGCAGAATGAGCATATATTAACAGTATAATCTTACTCGAGGACTTGTAATCACTCTCGGGACGGGATATCGATGTCTCATTCGACGAGAAATCTAAAAGAGATCGAAATTTACAGTAGATTTATGTATGCGCATTATTGGAAAATAGACATGCCCGCCTAGCTCAATCGGATAGAGCGTAAGACTTTTACGGCAGTGGCAATCACGTGTCCTCAGAGATCTTAAGGCTGCGAGTTCGACCCTCGCGGTGGGCTACTTGTTTGATTTTTGCCGCACATTCAGTAAAGTATGTGATTCGTGATGTCGTGTCGTGTCATTGCAAAGTTTTCTGAACCAATTATTCACTCGCATGTGGGTGGGCAACAAGTGAAGGAGTACGTATCAGGCCACTATTCCAAGAGGCTCCAGGTGCTACAAGTACGTATGGGGAGTTGCTGCACTGACATCCTGCTGTAGGGATACCTCACCTGCCTCTTTCCCAGGCCACCAAGGCGGCCTTGCGGGATGCTCGGAAAATAACAACATTCTACAGTATACCCATCAAACAAGTGCGATAGCTTTGACTCTCTGCTCGCCTTCGATCATGTGCGCTTATTACCCTTTTCCGGGGCCGGCCAGGACTGCTCACAAGATCAATATTTTTTTGGAGCTACACAGGAGGAAGACTCGAGTGTGCTTGCTCACAATTGATCTCGGACGACGGACGGAGGCTAAATGGAAATGGGAATGACGCGTTTCGGCGTTTCTCGGAACTGGCCGAGACAACACTCTCATCCCATCCCATTCCCCATTCAAATTCTTTCACCACTTGCGAAGACTTGGCAAGACTGGGTATAGTCACTTGTAGAGGTTTTCGTTTGGCCCTACTCCCTAGTGAGCATCTTCCTGATTCTCTTTTGCTTGTGGGTTTTCATAGTGATTAGTGAGCCTTCGTCTTCAAGGACCAGAGACGTTGGCGTGGACCAAGGCGTGTTTCCCGACCTCTAGCGGTTCAACGGATATTTCGTGGCACCACTAATTCCACCACTTGCACGTTTTCGCCCCTCTTTTCATCCCAGGTTTCGATCCATTTGGAAGCCCCCACGGCTGGAGCGGACAGATAACTGTTTCGATTATGTCATGGCATTGATATAATCCGAACAATTTTCTGTTGTCTGCTCTAGCGTGAAGTGCTTATGAGTGTACTTGCGGTGGACTCTGGTGTTGCTTTGACGGCATTCCGAACGTAATCTTTAGCTGTTGGGATTAGCCAAGTGCTTTGTTGTTGACGTGATCTGATTCGATCGGGGCCTATGTGGGATAACTCGAGACGAAGTGGTGAGGCTCAGAAATTCCTCAACTGAGAAATGGGTAAATTGCATAACGTTTCCATCTGTCCTAGAAACGTGCATCTTTCCCACTCTGATCTCAAATTACTTCGGCCCTGGGCTGACTGATGAAATGGACCAATTAGCTAATAAGTTTCAGAACAGTCGCCCAGCCACCAGCCACCAGCCACCTAGGCCTAGTTTATGGCTCGTGACGGGAACGACGTCTAGTCACTCCCTTCCCTTCCCCCACAACCTCTCGTTGAACCCCCTCTGTCAGTTCTCAGTAAACCACGCTTGTTTTATGACCATGCTCCCCACTTTCATTCCCTTTCCATCTTCTGGTGACGAGGAGAATGTCCCTGTAACCCGTAGTGAGAAGCGGACTACGCAGGATGCCTTGATGGACGGTCAGTCACCCCCCTATTCGACAGCTTATCTTCGAACTCGGTTGATGAGTCGTCCTGATACAACAGGAACGAATAGCTCTAGGAGACCGCTGCTACAGCGTGTTATCACAAGGTGCCAGTCTATAACTGTCCTCACCAATCTAGCGAGGACCCGGGCATGCTCTGTGCCTCCCGCCGTTCATGAGGAAGTGACTCGGAGTCCTTTGTCACCTATATACCGACCATCATCGCCCTTTCCCGTGTCTCCGCGCGCGCACAGCGTCCTTAACAACCCAGAAAAGGCGTTGTCGCTGCCCTCTGTCAGTTCTGTTCGCCAGTCCCGTTCGCCCCCGCACATCACCATTCTTAGCGATCCGGAGAGGGAGAAGCGTGAGGCGCACCCGCTATCCCCTTCTTCTGTCTGCCAGTCTCGTTCCCCCATGCGCATCACTATTCTCAGCAATTCGGAGAAGGAGAAACGCGAGGCGAACCCGCGTCGTATGCAGAGAACCAAGAGCATCCGGAATTCCTTCGCGGCAGCTCTCGCTCTGAAGCGTATACCCACTGTGTCTATCACTCCCATATCCATCCTGAGGGCTCCCACAGCACCTCCTCAGACTTTCGGTCCGGCTCCTGTCGCTGACCCCAACCCCGACACCGTCAAGAACATAAAGGCGAAGTTCCTACTACTCTCTGACACCATTGTTCGAGAAACTCGCCAAGGCAATTATGACCTGGACACCGGCACCAGCGCATTCACAACCATGACGAGCAGCAGAGAAATGCTCTGTGTTCCCCTTATCGATTGGCGTGGCAGGCTGGATGAGGATGAACTTTCCCGGTACTATCCAAAGGAACACGCCGAGGAGCAATTCGTCATAGACTCCACTCAATGGTGCGTAGCGGAAATCGTTCCGCCGTTGCTCGCCGCAGGGACTACGCTTGTCGACGCAGGCAAACTACCACCACTGCCTCTGCCACCCCCACTCCTCCATTGCCCGGATTGTAGCCACACACGCCCATAGACTTCTTCCCGGTTCCCACTCCCATTACTCCACCCACCAACGGCTCAGATCCATCCCCTTGCTAACAGCAACCGCCTGAACCACCCATCATGCCTTGTCTCACACTTGCCCACACCCGGAAGCCATATAGTTCGGGTTTCATGATCAGTTGAGTCATCACTTCCACATCCACCCATACCACTGGCGTCTGTCATCACGTTGTCATACCGCGGCGACAACGTGGTGCAGACGTCAGTGCCGCTGTCCGACGCGTGGGTTCTCTGAGTCGCGCCGGAAACCTACGCGCCGGCAGCGGGCCCCCATTCCTCCCCCGCCTGCCTTCTCTCCGTTTGTTTGTGTTTTGCTGCCACTTTTTTTTGCTCTCGTTCGCATTAGGCTCTCGGTTCGACCAGGAAAAAAAGAAAAGGCGAAAATTACATAAACTATACATCTTCTACCGACATAAAGGAAGAGAACTTCGGTTTGAAGACCTTGAACGGGATTTCCCATACGTGCTCATTTTCTCTCGTTAGCACATTATATTTTCCTCTTCTTCCTGTCTAGGTCTTGGCGCGTCAACCATGTTTATCTCCGCTGGGGCTATCAACCTTGTCTCCTGCCGCGCCCACCTGGCTGCAATTGCCCGCAAGCTTCCGTCTCTTTTGAGCGCGTCCGAGCATTATGTAGGCGCATGAGCTCCTTTGGTGGGGGGTCACGTTCGGGCCGAAGGGCGTGATCCTTTACTCTTGGTGTGACATGCCCCAGCGCGTCTCGGTCGGCTTGATGTATGTCTTCTTGTTCGTCTCACACGTTCTCTTTGGAACTCTCGCATGTCTAGTGATCACGGACCAACGCCCCCTTCTACCTTGTCAATTGCGTCGACCACTTTGCTTTGCCAAATCCAACTTTGACTTAACGCTGTCTACCCAAGCGCGAAGACCCTGGATTCATTTTCTAGTTTTCATCGCCCGTGTTCCTTGTTTCCTCTCTGCTTATTACTATTTAGACTGTTTAGATTCTACCCTGGCGTTGGCGTGGACGCACGCCTTCGCCTCAAGCAACTTCCGAGACGACATAGCGCGCGCGCTCAAGACCGACATGATCTGGAGGTTCTCTCTGCCCACGGGCGCTAGCCTGACTTTGGCTTGGTGTATTGGCATGACTGGTTTTAGTTTGCGTAACTGGACTGGCTTGGCTTGGTTTGGTTCCGCTCTCGTACTTCTGTTCTCCGGTGTGCTCTCTGTGACTTTCCTGACTCGCATTAGCACCAAGCCTTGGCTTATCGCAGTGGCGCTGTTCCCAGTAGGCTCGTTTTTGTTTTCTCTCTCACATATCGAGTACGCTCGAATACTTGTCGCGATTGAGGCATGACGCGCCGCACGGCACGCAAGGTTTTGGAATCAAAGCTAAGGATGGGCTCCGCCTGGAGCTCTGGTGCGTCGTCTCTATCGAAGCGCCCTTTAGTTCCTTATACCCTACTCACACACTAACCTCCTCAAACTTCGGCTCCAGCTCCCGTCGCTGACCCCGACCCCGCAGTCATGAAGTAAAAGTTAAGTCCGTACTCTCTTACATCGTCATTGAAAAAACCGGCCAAGTCGTTCGCGACCTGGGAACTGGAATGGGCGAGGACACGAACATGACAAGCAGCGGAGAAATGCTAAGTGCTCTCCTTGTTGACTGACGTGGCAGGCTGGACGAGGACGAACTTTCCCGGTACTATCCAAGGGAATACACCAAAAGAGCAATTCGTTGATCTCCACTCAATGGTGCGTAGCAGAAATCGTTCCACCGCTGCTCGCCACAGGGACTTTATGTGCAGACGCAGGCAAACTGCGACCACCACCCTCCATTGCCCTCATTGTCAGCCACACAATCCCATAGACTTCTACTCCCGTTTGCGCTCCCATTACCCAACCGCCAATGACTCGGATATGTCATCCTGCATAAAAGTAATCGCCTGAGCATCATTCATTGTCTCACACTGGCCCACACCCGCAGCACAGGCTTCATGATCACAGTTGAGTCGTCCCTTTTACACCCACCCTTACTACTGGCGTCTGTCATCACGTTGTCATGCCGCGGCGACAACGTGGTGCAGACGTCAGTGCCACTGTCCGACATGTAGGTTCTCTGAGTCGCGGCGGAAACCTGCATGCCGGCAGCGGGCCCCCATTCCCACTCGCCCCGCCTTCTCTCCGTTTGTTTGTGTTTGCTGCTGTGTTTTCTCTTTTCTTTGCTCTTGTTTGCATCAGGCTCTCGGTTCGACCTTGAAAAGGCGTAAAATATGCTAGAAAACCCCATCAAAAACAGAAAAAGCGAAAATTACATAAACTGCGTTCTTAGTTTTCTCTCGTTTGCACATTTTATTTTCCATTTCTTCCTGCCCAGGCCCTAGCGCGTCACCCATGTTTATTTCTGCTGGTGCTATTAGCCTTGTCTCCTGCCGCGTCCACCTGGCTGCAATCGTCCTCGCAATCTTCCGTCTCGTTCGAGTGCGTCCGAGCATTATGTAGGCGCGTGAGCTCCTTTGGTGGGGGTCACGTTCGGGCCGAAGGGCGTGATTCCTTACTTCTGGTGTTACATGCCCCAGCGCGCCTCGGTCGCCTTGGTGTATGTCTTCTTGTTCGTCTCACGCTTCTCTCAGGAACTCTCGTGTGTCTAGTGATCACGGACCAACGCCCACTTCCATCTTGTCAATTGCGTCGACCACTTTGCTTTGCCAAATCCAACTTTGATGCTATACTCTGTCTACCCAAACGCGAAGACCATGGGTTTATTCCTTTGCTTTCATCGCCCGTCTTCTTTGTTTCATCCCTGCTTACTTGTTAGACTGTTTAGATTGCATCCCGGCGTTGACGTGGACGCACGCTTCGCCTCAAGCAACTCCCGACGACATAGCGCGCGCTCAAGACCGATACGATCTGGAGATTCTCTCTGCCTACGGGCGCTAGTCTGGCTTTGGCTCGCGTAGTCGGACTGGACTGGCTTGGACTTGCTCCCTGGTGCTTCTGTTCTTGGGTCCTTCTCTGTGCTCTCTGTGATTTTCCTGACTCGCATTGGCGCCAAGCCTTGGCTTGTGGCGGCGGCGTGACTCCCCAGTACGTTCATTTTTGTTTTCCTTCTCTCATATACAGTATCTCGTTCGAATACCCCTCGCGAACGAGGCACGATGTGCCGGATGGCACGCAAGGTTTCAAAATCAAAGCTGAGGATGGGCTCCGCCAACAGCTCTTACTGGTGCGTCGTGTCTATCCCCACTCCCTCTCTATTCGCCGGTTCTGAGTGAGCCGACGGGGGGAAGGGCGCCGATGCTGATGAGTGTCGCCGAGTCGCGGCGGTCGACACTCATCAGCGTCGGCGCCCTTCTTCCCGCTGGTCCGCGCTACACTAGGGTTAAGGTTACGAGATCTCGGCTAGCCAGTCGTTGCCGCCACCCTAGATGGAAATCATCGCGATGTCGAAGGGCAGTATTTGGAGCCGATATCTGTTTGTTCCGATAGGTCTCATATCAGCGTCGCAGAAGACTAAGAAGGCGGACCGGGGCAAGATTTTTGAAGATGGGACACAGGCCGCTAGTCATCGTACCCTGAATCACTGAGTTAAGATGCGTGCGCGGACAACATTGGCGAAGGGAAGCATTTACCCTGTGATGTAGACGGGGGTACGGCCTCATTGGTGTTGGGTGGTGCTTGTCGAGCCTTGTCGAACGACCCATAGTAGCCTAGTGCTCAGTACAAGAAGGTCGAGTGGTCCCAGTCAGGTTTGAAGACCTTGACTGGCGGGTCTCTGTGAATTTCGGAGTTGCGAACGCGTATTAAGGATATGCTGGGATCGGTCAGAAAGGTGGAGGATTGTGGAGAAGTGTTGAGACTGGCGGAAGAGGACAAGTAGGTGGATGTTCCAGTCTTAGTTGCGACATCACACCAACCTTGCTTGTTATTTATTTATTTATTTCAGAAACCCTGGACACCTACAGAACGACTCCAAGCGCCCTTCGGCGTGCATTTTTCCTCCTCACACCCACTTCTTATTATTTTATAATAGTCCTTACCATCCTCCAAAAACTAACCAAATACTGTACATCTCGTGCACCGATGCCACCAAGTGGCTGCGCTTATACGCACGCAAGGTGTATTCAATATCATACACGCCCACGGAAACGGAATCTGCGTACCTCAAGCTTTCCGTCCGGTTGCACAAAGATAAGTTTGACCTTGCCGAAATGCTCACGCTGGATGGAGGATGGGGCAGGTATCGGCTTTGGGAGGTTTGGCAGTAAACTCGCGCGCGGTAGTCGCTGTCGAAGAATCCGTCTCGGCGGTGACTCACTGTGCCCTCACAACTAAGATTAGTGTCACGGGGAAATAAGTTACGCTTTCCAGCGGTGCAATGAATAGAAAGGTCGCACGGAATGAGTACAACTCGGTGTAAAAGGTGCGGGTGAGCAAGCCTCTCACGAGATGGGGCTTGCCTCGTCTTGATCTTCAGTGTCCGGCCAGAAAGTGTAAAGTCATGTTTCTAGGTTTCGAGCCGGGACTCTTCTTCCGAGTGAGTAGAAGAAAGGCGCGGAATGACTCGCTGAGTGTTGGCATGAGCCTCAAAGCTTGAAGCTTGAAGGCCTTGGGACGAGTGTAAGTGGATGAGAAAGACAGCAGGCCGGGGATGTGAAATATGAAAAGAGGAAGATAGAAGGTGGCACGTCGGAGCATTGGCCGATGTTGTGCGCCTAATTATAATAGACAGAGTACGGTAAATACACCAGTCAAAAGCAGATACTCAATCTACTGTGTTATAGACTCGGCACCATACGCAGACAGCAGTTCTACAATCTTGTGTTGCCCCTCGCGCCATATCGACTGTAAAGGGGTCTCGCCCGAATTCTTGCGAGCATTTACGTCTGCCCCGTGCTCCAGTAACAATCGTACGGTCTGGGTTTCGCCCGCGGCTACTGCACAGTGAAGTGGAGTCTGGCCTCCAATATTCGGGGCATCAATCATAGCCCCGCGTTCGATTAGCATTCGAGCGAACTCGACATGTCCTTTGTACGCCGCATGCGACAGTGGAGTGAAATTCTTATCGTCTCCAGCATTGATATCTGCACCATTATCGAGTAGAAATTGCCCAGCTTCCAGTCTTGCGTTATCCGATGCTACATGCAGGGGAGTTTGGTCGAACGTGTTTCGGTCATTCACATCTGCGCTATGCTCAGTTAATAACGACAAGATATGCGTATGTCCTGTTGATACCGCAGCATGCATGGGAGTCGTGTAAACCCCGCCCCTGGCGTTTACATGCTCTGGATGCTTGGTGATGAGGTGTTTTGCCAAGTCGCGAAATCCAAGCATTGCGGCGTAGTACAGAGGAACTGCGTCAGGTTTCTCGGGGCGCGCGGTGACGGAAGGACCCGACCAATCTTCGTTGTAGATCCAAAGCCACGTTGAGAAGTGTTGCTTTTCTGCATCAAACAGACATTCCATCCCATTCTTGATACGTGACGACACATTCTCTACTCGCGCATGCGTCGGCCAGTACTGTGCCGCGTAGAGAGCCAATGGGAAGCTCTCGATGCTGTCACGGTCAACGTGATCGTCCAGCCGTAGAAGGATGCCAAGGCATGCTTGTGCAAGAACCGTATGGGCGGCTTCGAGTCGAATGTGAAACTGCGTGACATCTCGGATGGGTTCTGCAAGCCGGTCCGCCGTCAAGAATTCCTTGACGGAGAAGTGCGAAAATTGAACGACCTGAGAATCACCGTCCTTGACTATCGTGACCAAACTTGAGCATGCCGACAACACTGCTTCTTCTTGATCCTCCCAGCGCCAGCCTGGATTTAGCTTCGGCATTGCTCCTATGTTGAAGTCAAATGCGAGAACTTCCGCGAGTTCCTTGACCTCAAGTGGGCGAACAGCCACCACGAGACATTGCAATAGTCGGTGTGCATGTCCTTGGTTTGTCTTCCTGATCTCCCTCAGTATCCGCTCGTATGTCTCGTCTAGGCTCTCTGGCAACTCCTCAAGAATACGCCGGACACTTGGCGGGAAGCACTGCCGTAGGAGCTCCAATTGACAGAACACCCAGCGGAACCTATTTCATGTTTAACATTCGCATAAAACTAGACGGCGGCACACTTACATGCCGCCAGCCTTCTCCGATAGTATCTTGATAACCAGTTCCTTGTCCTCCTCCCGCCATCGTCCCATCCTTCGATCCGAGTGAACAAATGAGTCGACATAGTTGGCAATATCCTCCTGTTGACCACTCTCGTCATGAAGTGAGACAGGACGGACAGTTAAAGGATCGAGGACAGTATGAATGTCGTGCTCAGGCCGACTCGTAACACATATGTGGAGATTCGTGAGACGAAGGCCAACAAGTTCCTCCACAAGCTCGAGGACTTCTTCTCGCGGTGATGGAACACTAGACGTGGTTGGACATTCATCAAGTGCGTCCATAATGATGTAAGTGGGTCCCTGGGCTTCGTGGGTGAGCATTTCCTTGAGGCATTCTATCATTGCGAGATCGCTGGGTTTCTTTACCCCACGGTTGTGTGCGGAATAGAGTCGGGAGAGTATGTCACAACAGGGATCGGATTGAGCAGAGAGTTGGATGAGGATAGACGGAAGCAGGTTGCGCAGGTTCTGTTTATCGATGTCCCTGAAGTCGAAATAGAAGTAGGCCAACGAGGCCTTCCCATCATCGCACAGCGCCATAACATCTTGTATGATTGACGAACTGGATTCATGATATCGGTTTCAACCAAATGGAAGGAGTATAAAAGTGACGAACCAAACGATGGTTTTTCCTGAACCGGCTATAGAAACAAGGGGTGATCAGGGTTCGTCGCATAGTAAAGGCCAAGAGTGACGCACGTTTTCCGTGCACCCACAAGAAGGAGCCAGTAGATTTCCACTGATTGAATATACTTCCTTGGAAAAACCAATTCGTTGTGCCGTTGTGATGGGCTTTGCATGCAATGTTATGATTTGGGGATGGATCTGGCGGCGAAAGCCATCGTAGGAGATTGTCTCTAAGCTGGTTCCCTATGAAACTGTCTGAGCCCGCAGAATGACGATCAGGGTTTGAAAAGATGACGAACGGTTGGCCTGGTCTAATTTGTCATCGACAACTTGAACCTTGTTGCCAACATCCCGGACATCAACACGGACATCTTGCACATCACCGCGAACACCCTCTACCTGCTCCTCAACACCCCTCACTCTATTCTCGACACCCATCACCTTCCCATCAACGCTGTGCGTCATCTTCAGTTGCTCCGCAGATGCCATTCGTGCCTCTTCCTGCGTCAATTTGTCCAACCTCCCCAGACTATCGTCGATGGCACTGTTTCCCGTCAACTTCTTAAAGTACTTTTCTGAACATCCTGTCAGCAAGAATGGTAAATATATACCACATCAACTCACTGATTCGTCCACGCTCAACTTCCTTTGTCGCAATCGCAAGGATGATCAACACCTCAACCATAATCTCAACGATTATGTCGCTCATGGCCCTAGTCGGTGTGATGCTAGTATATATCTCAAGCCGGCGGAAGAAATGTTCAATGCGGTTAAAGCACTCGATAAGCTTGTCTTGGCTGGCGCTCGCGTTTTTGGCCGCCTGGGCTCGGTGTCAAAATAGATTGCACGACAGAAGATGCGGGAAACCGACTGAAAGAAGAACGCCGATTCCTGCGAAGATTACACTTGCTGGTGGGAACGCCTGTAAATGGAATATCAGGCAGAAATTCCCCGCGACGAAATGTCTCAATATTCACCAGCCCAACGCCCTTGCCGATAATCCCGGAAAATGAATACAACACATTCACAGTTGGAGTAACCCATTTTGTGAGCCCGTCGTCGGATTGGTTGAAAGCGGGGACTTGTTCTCGAAGGACGGTGAGGACACCGTCGGGGGATTCACAGGATTGAAGGGTGGGTAGAAGCGGATGAGAGGCTAGGTCGTTCTTCGTTTTACGTTTGTATGAATCCAAAGCGGCGTTAAAAATGGAGGCAAAGTTGGACTGCGAGGTGGACGTGGAAGGGGCAGTTGAGGCAGTTGACATGAAGGGTTGTGAGAAGGGGGCATCAACAAGTAGGCGCCCTTGCTAGCGCCTATGACAGTGCACACCCCATGCCCTTCTTCAGACGTCCTCTTAAGACGTCCCCCACCAGCACACGAATGATTTTCGGCGGTAAATTCCTACCTTGACGATGCGAATTGTCTAGGTACAGTGTCGTGTACCAAGCTGGAATCATTGGGAAAAAGAATATGACGTGTGATATGATTAAAAATCTGTAAAATACCTTGATTCCGCTGCTACGATAAAGAGGTCGATTTGTGTTTTCGTTTTCATTTAATGACCTTCGGTAAAATTCTTCAGTCGTATTTTCTCGCGTTTCCCAGTCTTTTCTCACAAGAACTTGAAGTTATGTAGAGAATCCTTGATTCTATTGGAATATCACCAAAAAAAATGGAACTTCCTGTCCACATCAAAGAATCTATGGGATATAAAAAATTGCCCGTCAGAGCGTTGGCCGATGTAGTGCGCCTCATAACAGATACAGTAGAGTTCTATCTCAAAATACGATAAATACATCAGTCAAAAAGCAAACACACAATCTACTGTTTTACAGACTCGACAGCAGTTCTACAATCGCGTCATGCCTCATACGCGACCCCAACTGGGAAGGGGTCTGGCCCGATTTATCGCGCACATTTACATCTGCCCCGTGCTCCAATAATAATCGTACGGCTTGGGTTTTGCCCTGGTGTGCCGCCCAGTGAAGTGGAGTCTGGCCGGCATAGTCCGGGACATCAACCATAGCCCCGCGTTCGATTAGCATTTGAGCGAACTCGACATGTCCTAAGAACGCCGCACGCGATAGTGGTGTGTAATTCGCAACACTTCTAGCATTGATATCTGCACCACTATCCAGTAGAAATTGTCCAGCTTCCAGTCTTGCGTTCCCCGATGCTCTATGCAGGGGAGTTTCGTCGAACATGTCTTGGCCATTCACATCCGCGCCATGCTCAATTAATAACAACAAAATATGCGCATGTCCTGTTGATGCCGCAGCATGCATGGGTGTCTCTTCATACCCACCCCTGGCAATTACATGCTCCGGATGCTTGGCAATGAGGTGTTCTGCCAAGTCGCGAAATCCGAGCCTGGCGGCATAATACAGCGGAACTGCATCAGGTTTCTCCGGGCGCGCGGTGGACATGGACTTGGGAGAATGGTCATAATCGTCGTTGTAAATCCAAAGCCAGGTCGAAAAGTGTTGCTTTTCTGCATCGAACAGACATTCCATCCCTTCTTTGATACATGACGACACATTCTGTATTCGCGCATGCGTCGGCCAGTACTGAGCTGCGTAGAGGGCCAACGGAAAGTTCTTGATGCTTTCACTGTCAGCGCGATCGTCCAGCCGGAGGAGGACACCAAGGCATGCTTGTGCAAGAATCGTATGCGCAGCTTCGAGTCGAATGTGATACCGCGTGACATCCCGGATGGGTTCCGCAAGCCGGTCCGCCGTTAAGAATTCCTTGACGGAGAAATGAGAAAATTGAACGACCCGCGAATCGCCGTCTTTGACTACCATGACCAAACTTGAGCATGCCGACATCACTGCTTCTTCTTGATCTTCCCAACGCCAGCCTGAATTTAGCTTCGGCATTCCTCCGGTATTGAAGTCAAATGCGAGAACTTCCGCGAGTTCCTCCACCAGAAGTGGGCGAGCAGCCACCACCAGGCATTGCAATAATCGATGCGCATGTCCTTGGTTTGGCTTCACGATCTCCCTCAGTATCCGCTCGTACGTCTCATCCAGGCTGGCGGGTAACTCCTCAAGTATACACCGGACACTTGGCGGGAAGCACTGTCGTAGGAGCTCCAATTGACAGAACACCCAGCGGAACCTATTTCATCTTTAACATTCGCATAAATCCAGACGGCGGCACACTTACATTCCGCCCGCTCTTTCCGATAGCGACTTGATAACCAGTTCCTTGTCTCCCTCCCGCCATCTCCCCATCCTTCGATCTGAGTGAACAGAAGAGGAGACATAGTTGGCAATATCCTCCCTTTGTCCACTTTCGTCATGAAGCGACACTGCGCGTTCCGTTAAACGTCCGAGGACCATTTGTATGTCCGGCTCTGGCCGACTTGTAACACAGATGTGCAGGTTAGGAAGATGAAGCCCAACAAGATCCTCAACCAGCTCGAGGACTTCTTCTCGCGGTGATGGTATACTAGACGTGACGGGACACTCGTCGAGTGCATCCAAAATGATGTAAGTAGGCCCTTGCCCCTCGAGCGCGAGCATTTGTTTCAGGCATTCTGCCATTGTGTGATCGCTAGGCTTCTGTACCCCACGATCATGTGCGGAATAGAGTTGGGAAAGTTTGTCACAACAAGGATCGGACCGGGCAGAGAGTTGGATGAGAAGAGAGGGAAGAACGTTGGAAAGTTTTTGTTTATCAACGTCTCTGAAGTCGAAGTAGAAATAGGCCATTGAGGCCCCCCGATCATCGCGCAAGGCCATGATGTCTTGTATAACTGAGGAACTGAAAATAATAATGTCATTCTCGTAAGGGTAGAAAGTGTGGGAGAAGGGCGAACCAGACAACACTTTTCCCTGAACCGGCTATAGATACAAGGGATGATCAGGAGTCGCCGGATGGCAAAGATCAAGAGTAACGCACGTTTTCCGTGTACCCACAAGAAGGAGCCAGTCGATTTCCATTGACTAAATATGCTTCCTTGGAAAAACCATTTCGTTGTACCGTTGTGACGGGCTTTGCATGCAATGTTATGGTTTGTGGATGGATTTGGGGGCGAAAGCCATCGTAGGAGACTATCTCTAAGCTGGTTCCCTGTGTGACTGTCTGAGACCGCGGAATGACAATAAGTGTTTGAAAAAATAACGAACGGTTGGCCTGGTCTACTTTTTCATCGACATCTTGAACCTTGTTTCCAACATCCCGCACATCACCACGGACGTCATGTACATCGATACGGACATCTTGCATCATCTTCAGCTGCTCCGCAGATGCCATCCGTGCCTCTTCCTGCGTCAACTTGTCCAACCTCTCCAGGCTGTCCTCGATTTCTCTGTTTCCCGTCAACTTCTTAAAGTACTTTTCTGAATAGCCTGTCAGCGAGAATGGTAAATATATACCACATCAACTCACTGATTCGTCCTCGCTTTACCTCCTTTGTCGCGACCGCAATGACGATCAACACTTCAACCATAATCTCAATGATTGTGTCGCTCATAGCCATAGTCGGTGTGATGCTAGTATATATCTCAAGCCGGCGGAAGAAATGTTCAATGCGGTTAAAGCTCTCGATAAGTTTGTCTTGGCTGGCACTCGCATCTTTAGTCGCCTGGACTCGGTGTTAATACGCACAGGGAGAGATGTAGGAAACTGACCGAAAGGAGGACGCCGATCCCTGCGAAGATTACAGTTGCCGGTGGGAATGCCTGTAATAAGTATTAAGGCAGTAATTCCTCGTGACGAAATGTTTATATTCACCAGCCCAACGCCCTGGCCAATAGTGCCGGAAAATGAATACAAGACATTCACAGTTGGGGTAACCCATTTTGTGAGCCCATCGTCGGAACTTTGAGATTGGCTGAATGCGGGGACTTGCTCCCGAAGGACGGCGAGCACACCCTCGGGGGATTCACAGGATTGAAGGGTGGGAAGGAGCGGATGAGAGGCTAGATCCTTCTTTGTTTTACGTTTGTATGATTCTAAAGCGGCGTTGAAAATGGACGCAAAGTTGGGCTGCGAGGTGGATGTGCCTGTGGAAAGAGCAGTTGGGGCAGTTGACATGATGGATTGTGGAGGAGGGTATCTAAGTAGGCGCCCTTGCTTGCGCCCTAATACAGCCGCAGCGCACAGCCTACGAACCTCTAAGCAACCGCCCACTGGCAATGAATTGACGAATGTCCGGGCTTGTAGGCATTCCCCACTGCCATGTTAATCTTACCAGATGTTCTCCCAATCAAATTGTGTATATTTCCAGAGCAGTTCAACGACCTCAACCTGAGTCGGAGCAACGCAACGGCAAACCAAGACTAACTTGCCAGTGGGCCCAGTTCTCCCTTCAACCCGATCTTGCACAGCTTCGTTTTCTCACCGTGGCTAAGATATACCTGGATTTTATTGAGGACCGCCGTTAGCGGCATAGGCTCTCTTCGCTCAGCTATCCGAATAGTGTGATTTATTTATGTACGTGCTACAGTAGCCCAATGACCACTGTCTGTCGTCCGTTGTTGCAAATGCCACTGCTGCCGCAGACGATGACTTGAAACTTAATCATCTTCAAGATTGACAATTCCGACTTTGACTCGGTGGCCTGGGCCTGGTGCGGGATTTCGATCTCGCTGGCGACGTGGTAGAGTAAGCAGTAGAAGGCCTATATGGCCTCCAAGGCGTTGCTGGCGGCTGTCTGGATTTTGATTTGGTGTGCGGCAATATGAGATGTTTGGATCGTCTGTGAGGACTTTCTGTGGAAGTGCGGATTGTAGGACTGGAGATATTGAGCTGCCTCGTAAGAACTCGGGTGCGAGTTAGAATGAGGTCATACGAAGCTGATGAGAAATGTCGAGAGGATAGTTGGATTCGAAGATGGGTTTCCTCAATGGGATATATGTATGTCAAGCTTTTGTCGGATGAGCTGGAAACGGCAACGGAGGACTACTTACAGGGTCTGGCGCCAGGCTCTTCGGTACTACGCTCAGGATCGATATTACGGTTCTTCTCCTTGGCCAAGGAAAGTCCTGTGCCCACGTCATATCCCACTAAGCTCTCACCTACGACAGGAGGGGGACATAGCAGCTCTGGTGAATTGACAGCAGCGGCGTGTCGTCTACCGCACAACGCACAAACTCCGGCAGCGTCCTTCCGCATCGCAAATTTCTTGCACGAAGATGGTCTCCGGATGCGCGTCGCGTAGAAGGCTGAATCGGTGCGGTGCGGATTCCGCATTGAGGTCAATGTATACGATTGATGCCTGGTGAAGAAGTCAAAGAGGAGAGCGCGTGACTTGGGCTGTCATCAATGCTCACCATGAAGTGACATGAACTTATCATGTGACATGTCTTTGGCAAAGTTGATATGAGACCCATCGAAACGAACAGAGGCTCCAAATACAGCACGGGCACGTCCGACATCACGACGATTCCCATCTGACGTAGGCCGCGTATTGGCAAACCTTTCCCTCATCGCAGTCGCCCGCTTCGGCTCATCAACAACCCATCCACCCTTCCGGCCCCTTCCTCACTTCGACGCACGCAACACCAGTGCAAGCTCTCCAAATGCATGTATGATCCGCGCTCGCCATTCACTCGCGATGCACTTTAGGATGTCTACGGGCAGCGAGTACGATGCGCTCAAACCGATCGTCGACCAGGCGCGCGAGGGAGATGGTAACGGATGGGCCGACCGTCTGGGAAGCGAGGATGAGGGGGAGGGTGTGGTGTCCGTAGCGATTGGTGGATGCAAGGTGGGATGGTTGTCATCCGTGTCGGCAAGACCGCCGTCACGGTGGTGCACATGCATGTTAGCAAAGACACCTCCGAGCACAGAACCTTCGGAGGATCATCGCACAGTAACATTATGGATTAAGGATATACAGTATACACGCCCTTCGCCTCGTCTAAAAAGAGACAAGATGGCTTTCTGGCCGTGTGTCACTACTCTTATATGCGTGCAAGGGTGCATTCAGTGCCATGGACACTCACGAAAATGGTATCCGCGCCTTTCCATCTGGTTGCACGAAGATAAATGCTTGACCTCGTCAAAACGCTCAGGCTGGAGGACGGAGCAGATATTGGCTTTGAGAATTTTGGCAATAAACTTGGGGCGTAAATTTCGTTGTCGAAAAGTCCATCTCGGTGACTCAGTGTGCTCTCACATCTAAGACTGAGTTTGGTGTCATTGGTGGGGAAAATGGGAAGGTTAGTAAAAAGTAAAGGTGAGCAAATTTGTATGGGACTTGCCTTGTCTTGATCTTTAGTGGCGCCGTCGCCAGAAAGAGTTTCTCTCACCTTACTCTCCTTCGGGGTTAGACCCAGGGCTCATGAGGACACGGGTTTTGAAGATTTTTGAGCTGGGGTTCTTCCAAAAGGCCCTTTGAGCGGGCGCAAGAGCGAATGAGAAGACATTCAGTGGGGTGAGATAAATATGGCACGTGACGCGCTCAATAAGCAGAAGCAGAGCAGATATTCGGGCTACTGTTTTACAGACTCGGCACCATACGTAGACAGCAGTTCTACAATCTCGTGATACCCCTCCTGTGACACCCACTGGTAAGGGGTCTTGCCACTTCTGTCACACGCACGGACGTCTGCCCCGTGCTCCGGTAATAATCGCACGGTCTGGGTTCTGCCCATGGCCACTGCCCAGTGAAGTGGAGTCATGCCTTCATTATCCGGGGTATCAATCGCAGCCCCGCGTTCGAGTAGCATTCGAGCGAACTCGACATGTCCTTGGAACGCCGCACGTGACAGTGGAGTAATTTTGTCTTCACTTCCACCATCATTGATATCTGCACCATACTCAGTTAATAACGATAAAATGTTCGCATGTCCTGTTGATGCCGCAGCAAGCATCGGAGTCTCTTCATACCCGCCCCTGGCATTTACATGCTCTGGATGCTTGGCAATGAGGTGTTCTGCCAAGTCGCGAAATCCGAGCTTTGCGGCATAATACAGCGGAACTGCTTCAGGTTTCTCCGGGTGCGTGGTGAACATGGACTCGAGATCGGGATAATCCTCGTCGTAAATCCAAAGCCACGTTGAAAAGTGTCGCTTTTCTGCATCGAACAGACATTCCATCCCTTCCTTGATACACGACGACACATTCTCTACTCGCGCATGCGTTGGCCAGTACAGAGCCGCGTATCGAGCCAACGGGAAGCCCTCGATACTGTCACGATCAACGTGATCGTCCAGCCGGAGAAGGACGCCAAGGCATGCTTGTGCAAGGATCGTATGCGCAGCTTCGAGTCGAATGTGATACCGCGTGACATCCCGGATGGGTTCTGCAAGCCGGTCCGACGTCAAGAATTCCTTGACGGAGAAATGAGAAAATTGAACGACCCGCGAGTCACCGTCCTTGACTACCGTGACCAAACTTGAGCATGCCGACATCACTGCTTCCTCTTGATCTTCCCAGCGCCAGCCTGGATTTAGCTTCGGCATCCCTCTGGTATTGAAGTCAAATGCAAGAACTTCCGCGAGTTCCTTAACCCGAAGTGGGCGAACAGCCACCACGAGACATTGCAATAATCGATGTGCATGTCCTTGGTTTGGCTTCACGATCTCCCTCAGTATCCGCTCGTACGTCTCATCCAGGCTGGCGGGCAACTCCTCAAGTATACGCCGGACACTTGGCGGGAAGCACTGCCGTAGGAGCTCCAATTGACAGAACACCCAGCGGAACCTATTCCGTCTTTAACATTCGCATAAAACTGGACG
The DNA here is from genome assembly GCA_003313715.1 of Russula abietina. Lineage (NCBI taxonomy): Eukaryota > Fungi > Basidiomycota > Agaricomycetes > Russulales > Russulaceae > Russula > Russula abietina. Next base: position 2,861 of record QLOU01001917.1, on the reverse strand, counting down.
GCGGCACACTTACATTCCGCCCGCTCTTTCCGATAGCGTCTTGATAACCAGTTCCTTGTCCTCCTCCCGCCATCTCCCCATCCTTCGATCTGAGTGAACAGAGGAGGTGACATAGTTGGCAATGTCCTCCTTTTGTCCACTTTCGTCATGAAGCGACACTGCACGTTCCGTTAAACGTCCGAGGACCATTTGTATGTCCGGCTCTGGCCGACTTGTAACACAGATGTGCAGGTTAGGAAGATGAAGCCCAACAAGATCCTCGATCAGCTCGAGGACTTCCTCTCGCGGTGATGGTATACTAGACGTGACGGGACACTCGTCGAGTGCATCCAGAATGATGTAGGTAGGTCCTTGCCCCTCGAGCGCGAGCATTTGTTTCAGGCATTCTGCCATTGTGTGATCGCTAGGCTTCTGTACCCCACGATCATGTGCGGAATAGAGTTGGGAAAGTCTGTCACAACAGGGATCGGATCGCGCAGACAGTTGGACGAGAAGGGAGGGAAGAACGTTGCGAAGGTTTTGCTTATCAACGTCCCTGAAATCAAAATAGAAATAGGCCATTGAGGCCCTCCCAGCATCGCGCAAGGCCATGATATCTTGTATAATTGAGGAACTAAAACGATAATGTCATTCTTACAAGTATATGAAGAGTCGAAGAAGGGCGAACCAAACGACACTTTTTCCTGAACCGGCTATAGATACAAGGGATGATCAGGTGTCGCCGTACGGCAAAGATCAAGAGTAACGCACGTTTTCCGTGTACCCACAAGAAGGAGCCATTCGATTTCCATTGACTAAATATACTTCCCTGGAAAAACCATTTCGTTGTACCGTTGTGATGGGTTTTGCATGCGATATTATGATTGGTGGATGGATTTGGGGGCGAAAGCCATCGTAGAAGACTATCTCTGAGCTGGTTCCCTGTGTGGCTGTCTGAGACCGCGGAATGACGATCAGGGTTTGAAAAGATAACGAACGGGTGGCCTGATCTAATCTGTCGCCAACATCTCGCACATCGACACGGACATCTTGCACGTCACCGCGAACACCCTGTACCTGCCCCTCGACACCCCTCACTCGACCATCGATGCTGTGAGCCATCTTCAACTGCTCTGCAGATGCCATCCGCGCCTCTTCTTGTGTCAATTTGTCCAACCTGTCCAACCTGTCCTCGATGTCTCTGTTTCCAGTCAACTTCTTAAAGTACTTTTCTGCACACCTCATCAGCGAGAATGGTAGACATTCACCACACCAACTCACTGATTCGTCCACCCCTCACTTCCTTTGTCGCGATCGCAAGGATCGTCAAGACCTCAACCATAATCTCAACGATTATGTCGCTCATGGCCCTAGTCGGTGTGATGCTAGTATATATCTCAAGCCGGCGGAAGAAATGTTCAATGCGGTTAAAGCTCTCGATAAGCTTGTCTTGGCTGGCGCTCGCATCCTTTGCTGCCTGGGCTCGGTGTCAAAATAGTTCGCACGACAGAAAGACGCAATAAACCGACCGAAAGAAGAACGCCGATACCTGCGAATATTACGCTAGCCGGTGGGAACGCCTGTAAATAAAATATTAGGGCAGAAATTCCCCACGACGAAAAGTCTTAATATTCACCAGCCCAACGCCCTGGACAATGGTCCCGGAAAATGAGTACAAGACATTCACAGTTGGAGTAACCCATTTCGTGAGCCGGTCGTCGGAATTTTGAGTCTGGCTGAATGCCGGGACTTGTTCTCGAAGCACGTTGAGGACACTGTCGGGGGATTCGCAGGACTGAAGGGCGGGAAGGAGCGGATGAGAGGCTAAGTCCTTCTTTGTTTTACGTTTGTATGATTCTAACGCGACGTTGAAAATAGACGCAAAGTTGGATTGCGAGGTAGATGAGAGAGCAGTTGGGGCAGTTGACATGACGGATCGTGAAGAGGTGGCACGATAAATAGGCACCCATCCTAATACAACACAGCCCACACAGCCTACGAGGCCGGCAACTGCCCAATGGCTTGTCGGATTCCCACTGGCATGTCGATCCTACCAGATGTTCTCCCAATCAAATTCCTGTCTATATTTTCACAGCAGTTCAACGATCTCAACGATTTCAACCTGAACAACGCAGCTATGCGGTATGATACAAGACTAAGTTAACCTAACTCATGAGCTACTTTTTCATCGTGCGTATTTTCCTACCTTGCTGTCTCCTAGAATTTTTGTTTTTCTACTGACTCACCAAAGATTCCTGCTCAAAATACGCCTTT
>QLOU01001910.1:0-16230 GCA_003313715.1 Russula abietina | reverse complement strand
ACAATGAGGGCGGCAAGTGTGCAGAGTGCCCAGACAGGGCCCTGTGCAGCACATGTTGGATCATGCGTGGCCAACGTCGCGCGCAGTGTCTTGACAAGCACCGAGTCGGATTTTCTGGCGCTGGGTGTGCAAGGAGGTGAAACTGGCGATGAAGAAGAAGTATCGGTAAGTACTGCGTTGACGATTTCGGAGAGCCGCGTATGTGTATGTGAAAGGGGAATCCGGGATGCGCCGAGGGCCAGGCCACCAAGAGCATTGCACGCCTGAGCTCGCAAAGCAAGCCGCGGTGCAAGAAGGCTATCAAGGAGGGAAGGGAGTAGTTCTGTGAACGCAGGCACGAAAATAGAGGGCTCATGGATGGAAAGATTATGTATGGCCTGTATATATCGTGATCAGTTCTACCCGGTGAGTTCCGAGGAGTGACTTGCGAAAGTAACTCACTTTCATACCATCGCTTACAGCTCCCTTTTTACCCTCTTTTCCAAGCTCGCCCTCAATAGCGCGCCGGAGAGCATAGGTTATTCGATCCTTGGCTGGCGCAAGAACGTCCGCGGGCAATTGCTGTGTCTGGAACAGCCAGATTGCCAGCGCGCAAGTTTTCCGCGAATTTGGCGTCGGCAATTCCGGCGCCAGCGGAATTGCAAGCGCTTGTGTAACCATGGACCCGAGATCCTGGTCTAGAAGGGTACCAGTCAACACGAATAAAAAGTGAAGATGAAACTAGCTTAACGAACCATCAAAGAGACCATAGACTGCAGGAAGAGTGAAAACAAGCCCAAGGAATTTGATGACAGCATGCGATACGGTGGCGAGGTCGCGCGCATACTTGGCTTGCTCTTCGGTCATGCCACATCTTTTCTTTCGTGGGCTTTTCTCTGGGGAAGGAAGGGCCGATGGCGGCTCAGGTTCAGGGCAGCCTAACTGGTCGTCCCCATCCATCGGGTCAACCAAAGCACGGCCAAGGTCGCGGGTGACGGAATCGACGAAAGCAAGGCGGCGTTTCCGTATGGGCTGGAATAAGGGCCATGAGCAGTTGCTATCCGTGGTCTCTTGGACAGCAGCTCTGAGCCGAGCCGTGAGAACGGAATATGCCTCGATGAGATCGGCAAGAGTTGAACATGAGGCAAGGATTTTGTTCACGGGACGGTCGAGATAATGGAGGTCTGATAATGGATCACCTGGTTCTGGAGTGACTTGACGCTCGTTCTCCGAAAACAGAAGGGGTAAAATGGGATAGGAGGTCTGCTTGAGGATTGAGCGAACGGGTAACTCTTTCGACGCGCTTGTAGCCAGCTTTTTCGTGCAGACTGGACTAGCGGCGGAGTGATACTCGTTGACCTGTGACCATGCTACGCGAGCATTCATGGAATTGGAACGAGCAGCACGCCGATTCTCCTTGTCAGAACGCGAGTGGGGTGGTGTCAGGAGAGTCATTGGGGTAACCGGGTGATAGTGCTGGTTCCTTCCACAATAATGATTGATGAGTAAGTGGGGAAAAGAAGACTAGGAGGGGAGGGAGAGATGTGGAGAGGGAGAAGTGAAGCCAAAGCCCAAAACGACGACGCGGTCACTCAATTATTATTCATTCAATTAAGCGTGTTTATTGACGCGTCGCGTGCCTTGTTTGCTGCTGCTTGCCACACTCTCGTCATCACTATGACATGCTTGGGCGGGCCGGATTTACAGCTTGCGGTGTCCTCCACGACCCACGACACACACACCAATATCTTTCTAACATTCCAACGATAACTCCTATCTGCTGGTACTACCCAATAATTCTCCTGTCATCAGCCAGTTATACCGGGGGAGTTTGGGGTGGGAGTTTAGACCGGCGGTACTGCGAATGCTGAGGCATCACTTCCCTTGGCACAATTACCGGAAAGCAACTAAAAAAAAGTCTTTTATAGCCTTCTCACTCTCAATCAATAACCTTGCGAACACCGGTAAACATTTTGGCCCTCGAAAATGTGGTTGCCACTTTCAAATTTTAATTGTGATTGCGACATCGTCGGTTGAACATCGGCACAGCCGCAAACATTCATTCTCTCTATATCAGTGGGATACTGCACTACTGAACTAAGTTATTGTCAACCGTAGCCGTCGCGCACAGGGTGGTGTACTTCAGTTTGGTCACCGCCCTTGTCGCGCTTGACACTGCCACTGTAAAACATAAGTAACAGCTATGTCATTTTCGTGGTTTTTTTGCGAAAAAAGGATCAGGATCGGAAGTAGCCTGCGGAATGGGAGGCGGAATCGCTGCGATGGGCGGTGGTTGGTGGGCAGGTGTTGGTGGCGTTGAAACCTGGAGGGGAGAAGGTAGTGGTAGGAGCGGGAGCGGGAGTGGGCATGTACTGGGCGAAGACGGGCTTGGGGAAGTTTTGAGCGACGCCAGGGAATCGGTGAGCACACTGCGCAAACAGCACCGCATAGGATTCTTCGTAGATCGACAGCCTATGCATGCGCTTTATAAGGTCTTCCAACTCATGGTCCTCCTCTTCTCGAGTAGGCTCCTTGAACCGGACACGGTTGATTTCAGCCTCTGGCAGCGGCGAGCGGCGAGCATCGAGGCGTCGGTGTGGTGTGTTCTGGAGTGTGAGGTCGATGGGAGAGAGGTCGCGTTTACGGTCGTGAGTCTTGTAATTGGGGTCCGCTTCCCGCGGGTCGCGTTCCTCCTGGTCCAGCCATTGATCCTGCCAGCGTGCGCTCTCCGAATGCCTTCGCGGCCCATCCCTGGGATCGTCCAGATCCACGTCCAGGATATGGTCGTCAGAAAGGGCTACCCTGGCCACCTTGTAAACTTCCAAGTAGTCGAAATAGACACCACAGGGCTGCATTGGGTTCATCGCTATGAGCCTGACATACAACTCGACGCGGTCCCTGCTATGAAATCCGCGCCAAAACGCCTTGTCGCGTCCGCTGGTGGTGATACGTTGCGAGTCCAGTAAAGGCTGGCTGAGGACGAAGAACTGCTGAAAGTAGCGCACCACGTCCTCTTCGTCGCTCATGCGTGATTTGGAAGAATGCCGAACGAATTTCATAAGCTCTTTTTTTGTGTAACGGCGTGCTGGTTCTTCGTAAATCTTTTCCAGCGCCAGCTTGAAGTTCGTCCAGTCGTGCGTCCGGTAGCTTTCCAGACATTTCCAGAAGCGCCTGAGCGGAAGGGGTACGTAACGGATGATGGTTTCCACTTTCTGTTGGTCCGTTAGGCCGCAGTCGTTGGCGAGTTCTTCATACTCGCTGAAGAAATCTTCTATGGGATCGCCGACCTCTCCTGAGAAATATGGTGCGCGATGAGAACGGGGTGAGGGCATGGCAGTAGGGCCGGCGCCGTGACGTTGCAAAGTGAGCTGGGACATGGACAGAGCAGGATTTTGGGAGCGGTTGTTGGAAGTGGAAGTAAGAAGTAGAAGTAGGGCCACAAAGCGCAGAATGGTGGTGAGGCCACGATTGTGTCTGTGGTTGTTTTCTGATGTTGTGCCAACCGCAAAGAGTCCGGCGCAAGGAGGTGACTGCGAAAGAAAACAGCCTGAGGATTCGCCCTGAGAGGGCTGTGGACAAACTTGGTTCAGGTCTTAACTACATGAGGACTCTACTCTATTAGCCCTTTTGTAGTTATACTGTTGGAAGTTTGACCAAAAAACCAAGGCGAGTGCTACGAGGCACGTGACACCGAAATTGTACACTGAGCTGCCCAAGTTGCGCGCGCGAACGCCGCGAAGTCGAGAAGTGCGCAGCGATAAATGAGAGGGCTGTATCGGAATGTGCAATTAATATCGAAGGGACTAGCGAAAAAATTAATCGAGACCGGATGTGGTAAGACGGATGAGAAGGATCGCCATTGAGGAATTAGACTAGGGACGGCAAAATTAAGACTATATATATATGAATTACATTAATACTACAGTAGTACTAATAAGAAGAGATTGCGCATCGCATCGCCCGACCCACTCCGACGGAGCCCAGCAACAACGATCCGGGAACGAGAACCGACGTCGTCCGTAAAGGAGATCGGATCGAGTCTGTGACGCCCCGGACCGGGCGGGACGTACTGTACGGGCAGGCCATGATCCCAAGGGTCCCCAGTTACCAGAGGCGTTGCCTGTGGTACAGCTCACAATAGATGGCTCTCACCCAGGTAGAATCTATGATCGTGGCGAGAGCCTGAGATTGTTCTCGTGCAGTGCAGTGGCGAGCCCGTCTCGTCTTTCTCGTACGTATCTTTGTTCTGTCCCGCATTCGCCCTTGGTCATGCAATGCTGCTTGAAACAACAACCGATCGCGACTAGAATATCTTAACTAACTGTACAGTATATCGTTTAAGGTCAACAAATTGGGTACCTATGAGATTCTCGTACCTCAGTACAAGTCCGCCAAAAAAACCATCTCCGAGTCTACGCTCCATTTCACTCCTTAGCACCGTGTTCCGACAAGCATGCCGCCATATCGTTACGTCCATGCTCCAACGCTTGTTGCATAGGGGTCCTGCCCTCGTTGTCCTTTGCGTTCACATCCGCGCCATGCTCGATCAGTAGGCGCGTACCTTCGACTGTCCCCTGGGTCACTGGATAACCGGCTGCTCGTTTCCACCACGATGAGTGATGCAATGGGGTAGAACCGTTCTTATCGCGTGCATTGGGATCCGCGCCCTTGTCCAACAATAACTGCATAATTTCGACGTGATCGCGCTGAACGTTTGGACTTGCTGCCACGTGTAGTGGACGCTTTCCGTGGACGGTCTTGATGTCGATTTTGGCATCGTGAGCGATAAGCAGCTTCAATGCTTGAAGCCATCCATTGTCGGCCGACACGTGAACTGGAGTGTAGAGCTTGCAGCACTCGGCGTCCACATCTGCCCCGCGATCGATTAGCCACTTTACAATGTCCATCGCTCCAGTCCTGCAAGACTCGTGCAACGGAGTGTGTCCCCCATTATCTTGAATATCGAGGTATGCGCCGTGCCGATGTAGCAGGTCTGCAACACGGAAATGTTTCCCACGTAACGCGGCTATCAATGGGGTTATCAGCAGACCACCCCTCGAATTTATATCGTCAGGGTGCTTGTCAACGAGGCGTTCCGCAGTGTCATAGAATCCCCCGAGCGAGGCATAGTATAACGGAGATGGGTGATCTACGCTCTCGTCGGGGGTGAACCAACCCCACCATTCGTCTATCGTTTGCAATTGGCACCAAGCTGCCCAATGTGGTTTGTCCGCATCGAAGAAATATTCCATCGCATCTCGAATGTTTGACGAAGCGTCCTCGAACCGCGCATGGTCGAACCAGTGACGGGCAGCGTAATTGACAAGAGGAACTTCCCCGGCAGTCTCTCGTGTAACCTGGTCGTCCAACCGCAGAAGAGCGGCCACGCAGGCTTGGGCAAGCACTGTGTGCGCAGGTTCGAGGAGGATGTGATAGCGGGAGATATCCTCGTTTGAACGGGATAGCCGATCTGAGGTGAGGTACTCTTTGACCGAAAAATGCGAGAATTGCACCACTTGGGAGTCCCCTTCATCGACGATTGCAATCAGACTTGAGCACGTGGACAGGACGGCCTCGTGATGGTCGGCCCACCGCCAATTCGGGTTCGGCTGCGGAATGCCTCCGTGGGCTGGCGCATCGAAATCAATCGCAAGGACTTCTGCGAGCTCATCAACACGCAATGGCCGATGGGCAACGGTGAGACATTGCAGGAGGCGATGGGCATGCGTTCGATTTGCCTTATTGATATCTCTTAGCACCCGTTCGTATGTCTCGTCCAGCGTATCGGGCAAGTCTTCAAGGATTTTTCGCAAACTTGGTGCAAGAGAGTGCCGCAACGCTTCTAGTTGGCAGTACACCCATCTAAACCTATGAAAATATGAGACTTTATCAAGACATAGAAGAGGACGCCTCTTACATGCCCTCGGCTCTCTCAGAGAGCGTCTCGATGACCAGCTTCCTGTCCTCCTCGCGCCATCTCCGCATCTTCCTGCATGAGTACACAACCGAACTGACATAATTCACGAGATCTTTCTTTTGTCCGCTTTGGGTATGAAGGGACACCCGGAGAGATGTCAAAGGCTCGAGAACATATTGTATGTCGATCTCGGGTCGACTCGTGACACAGATATGTAGATTTGGGTGGTCTAAGTTGACAAGATCCTCGACAAGATCGAGGACCTCTTCTCTTGGGGTTGGCATACCGGAAGTGTCAGGACACTCATCGAGTGCATCTATAATGAGGTAAACGGGGTCTTGAACCAGAAGTGAGAGCATTTCAGTGAGAAGATTTGTCAAAGTCTCGTCATCGGCTCTTCGTTTGCCATGGCCATGCGCGGAATAGACGCGAAATAACCTATCGGAGCAAAGATTCGACTGATCGCATAACTGCGAAATCACTGAAAGGATAATGTTGTGACAATTCTGCTTATTCTCGTCGCGGAAATCGCAGTAAAAATATGCCAGGATGGCCGATTCTACTTTGCGTCGTGCCATAATGTCTTCGACGATCCCAGAGCTGGGCAATAATCTGAATTATTTCTAGAGGCATTAGTAAGAAATAACATACCACAAGACGCTCTTGCCTGACCCCGCTATGAAGGCAGGAGTTAGTGGACTGTGGGGTAGCGGAGAGGAAACGGGATGTACGTTTGCCATGGATCCACAAGAGCGACGATGACTGCTTCCACTCTTCGAAGATACTCCCTTGGAAAAACCAAGATGCGGTTCCCTTGTGGTGGGCCTTACGCGCAATGTTCTGATTTTTTGATGGATCCGGGGGAGAGAGCCACTTTTGCATCTTCTCCTTTAATTGGTTCTCTGTGAGGGTGAATAGTAAGCCCTGGGAATTGATGACAATAAAGGTCAAAACACGAACGCTTCTCATGATATGCGACGTCGGCCGACCGCCGTACGACTGCATTTGTTCCTTGCACGTCTAGCAGTTTCAATGTTCAGCAATGCGTGGATGGCCAAGAAAATACATAATTGCCCACCGGTGATGAGTATAGACACCTTGTCGTCTACCTCTTTCGTAACCTCCAAGGTTTCTTGCCTTCCCTCAAGGAGCACTGTCACTTTGTTGTCCACTCTATGCGTGACATTCAAGTTTTGTGTGATTGCCATTCGAGCCTCCTCCACGGTAAGCGTATCCAGCTGCTTTAATGCATCCTCAATATCATTTCTTCCAAGTAGCTTCCTTGTGATTTTTCCTATGAAAATAGGAAAGTAAGCCAAGAGCAATTTATAGAAATGATCAACATCAACTCACTTGATCGTCCGAGATTAATCTCCTCCGTGGCGATAGCAAGTATCGAAAGTACTTCAATCATTACCTTCACAAGCACGTCCGTCATGGCAGGAGTTGGCGGTACTTCCGTGTACGACTCGAGGCGCTTGAAGTAATTCTCGATGCGCACGAAGATGTCGATGAGCGCGTCTTGGCTTGATTCTACATCTTTAGCCGCCTAATAAATGTCAGAGTCACGATATCCGACGCTAAGAGACCGAGAATAAGGCCCACCAGAAAAAGGATGCCGATACCAGAAAAAATGACATTCGTAGGTGAACATGTCTGAGGGACGAAAATCGGATTACGTATTCTAGGAAAATAGGCGAATGAGAAGACTAACACCTTGAGCAAGAGTGGCGGAGAGTGCGTAGAGAACGTTCACAGTCGGTTTGAGCCAATTTGAGAATCTCTCATCGCTACTGCGACGGCGATCAAATTTCTGGATGAGGCTGTGAAGGACGGAATAAATGGCGGTGGCGGAGTCGCAGGACTGTATTAGGGCGGCAAGGGGATGGGTGAGAAGCTTGCTTTTTGTCTTCTTTTCATACGCTTCCAAGGCGGCATCGAAGACTGCCTGAAGGCTATAGGATAACGAGAAAGCGCTAGTAGTATCCGAGTCGGTCCGCGACATGATTCGTCGAGGGAGGACGAGTAGAGACTGGTAGAGGGGGAGAGCTATGCCCTACTGTAGTACAGCGCTTCATGCTCTATATGTACTACATTATAAGGCGCCCTGGTATGATGGCACGATGCAGCCCTGTTGCGTATTACTCATCCCACGTGGTCGCTCCACGCCCTCTTCATTGGTCACACAGCACTGAAACGTAACTTACTGTAAATGCGTGAATCCATTTTTTAACTTGGCCAGTCTCAATGACTTTTCGGTGGAGGACAGCAGGACATTTGCACTGGGGCGGGCTGGTGTAGTGGGAGCAGGCCAGTGCAGCCACGGTTGCACGACCAGTTGCACGACCCACAGGTTCCAAGTGAAGTGGTTCGAATAAGGACCGTCAACAGGGGCACCGTGAACCGTGGGAAAGCCATGACAAAATACGTTTCGGCCAACCCCGGGAAAGGCCCTCGACCGGGTTCGGTTGAACACAAGATGACGCATGTACAGATGGGCGCCACTGGCAGTGCTTTGTGTATACGATGAACGACAAGGCCGCCGAGATCATTCGTGGTGTGTAAATTATCTTCAGAACACCAATTGTGGGAGAGCATCCACAAATGGTCCTCGCCAGATCCGTCAACCAATCATAACATTGCGTAGTGTGTGACTGACTACCGGGGAAAAGGAGGCTGCACGAGCACGCTGCGTTAGTATGGTTTATTTATTTCACGTTGTATTCAATTCACCACTATTTAAAGGGTCCACGAGGCATTGCGCAACACCCATCCTACCGAACTGGTACGACGATGGGTGGCAGACGACGACGCGAGCGACGCACACGGAGGGGATGGTATGCATATATATTAAGATCAGAGACTAGAGGCAGGTGGCTGAATAATGACGCATACCGAGGCCGGACGATGGAAGGGACGATGCCAGACAAGTTGGCCCACTGCATGAGGACGGGTCATTACTTACGATTGGAGATTTTCTAACAGCGTTAGGGTTGCACCTGCGTTTAACTGTACATTTACGAAAACATGGTAACCTAGTTTCATTAGATTTACCCTGCAGTTCGCTCAACGCATGCCCCCTGACTGGCCTGACTACCTGCTGACGCATGCGCACGTCACACCACCAACACGGCCACTCCCACCTGAACGACGACAAATCTGCCCCGTTTCCCACGTCCATCGTCTAAACCGACACAGCACACCAAATTTATCTCAAAGACTAGTACTGATATTTAACACTGTATTTCCTGTATTCTGAATATCGTTTCCTCGTTCAACCCAAAAACATATTGCTCCACCTTACTAGGCCATTCGCCCGTGTCTGGGACGATATCACCTTGAAACCAACAAACCTTTGCAATTTGAATTTATTCCATGTCAGACGGCACAACAAATACTTTTACTGGGGCATAATTGTGCGAGGGGTGAGTTTTGTCTGCCAGTTTTGAATACGCTGAAGACCCATGAGAGAAATGGGGTGGTCGTCGCTCCTCGTGATTTGAATACAGGTGAGGATTGAGTCCTTCGGGTCGTAGGGGATCGAATCGACTGCCGCGAAGTTGGCAGCGAGAGGGACCAAATGCAATGCTTCCGGCTTCTGAACCGCTTTGGTGAGTTCCGGTGAAAATGTCTACTCCTGGAAAGCGAAATGTCGAATGTGTCCGCGATAGATCCACATCATTGGGCTCAACTTGGTTAACCCACGTAACGAATAATTCACCTCGGTGTCAATCCGATTGAAGTCGTTTATACCTGCCATTCGATCAGATGACCCCGGAGCGACGCTGCCTCAGACATCCGTGAAATGCTGTCGGCCGCATTAACTTTGCTAACCTCGCATTGGTCTAGCAAGATACGCAGGGCCCATCTCGAGACTGCAGCGATATGGCAACGTGAGAGCAACCGGGCTGTATCGTCATCGCGTGGAGAAATTTGAAAAACCGTGTAGAAGACGTCACAGGCAGTTTGTGTGCCACCTGTTCGAGAGTTGCGAAGCAGCTGCAAAATACTTCCCCAATTGCACGCAGCATCTCTGATTACAGACTCGACTTCTGCTATTTCGGCATTCAAACATTCGACGGAGGAGGAAACTTTGAAGCATCGACGAGGATTGTTGCCGAAATACGAGGTCGAGTCCACGAGCAACTTCAAAGGGAGATCATGTCGATGAAGGAATATCCTACAGAAGGGCATCAGTCAAGTGTAGAAAGCAATGTTAAGACCAACCCAGTTAGTAAGAGCTCCTTCTGCGACCATAATTTAATTGCAATTTGGGTAACAAATGAGCCTGGATCCAATTGTTTCATCCAGCTCTGATATGCGCCTTTTGGCGATGATGTCACAATTAACTGCACTGAATCATGGTGGAGGAAATCACTTGGTGCGAAATCCTTCTCGTCGCCGTCAACGAACGCCACAATTGTTTCGTTTGATGACCACGACTGGACCACCTCAACGCCATTTTCGGCGACATGATACACGGTTCCTCCCTTGGCCTGGTACAGGAATGGGATACTTGCAATCATATACTCGATGATTCTAATATAGAGGTATACTGTCTTGCCTTGATATCGGCAAGGCTGGTTAGACCCTGTATGACAGGGATACAAGAAACTCACCCATTCCGGGCTGGCCACTGATTAGCACCGAACCTCCGCCGTTTCGAGGTTTGTTCTGTATCAGATCTGTGAGGGCTCCGTATTCTTCACGAAGCAAAAGTGGCGAAAGTAAGCTGCGCGGCACCGTCGCCTCGAGCTCCAAGATCGATAGATCCAAGATCCTAAAAGTGGACGGGAAGAGAGATTTAAGTACAACATCGACATCGGTCTTTGCCTCCGAATCATCGCTGACATCGGGATGACGGGATGACGATGCTCCCGATGACGATGCTCCCACTCCGAGCGACAGAAGGAACTTGAGCTTGGCATTTAGGATATCGGGTTGTTTGCCATCGTAACCCGGTGAGTCTCGATTCGGGTGTAGCCCTTTCAGGATATTTTGCAGTGCAGCACAATCCGCTTGAGTGACCCGTACATCTCGGAAAAGGTACGGTATAAGCTTCCTTTTCTCCCAAATCTTTGAGTGAACTTCCTTCAACCATGGGAGGTCCTCCAACCATGGGGAGTCCTCCAACCATGGGGGGTCCTTCAACCATGGAAGATCCTTCAACCATGGGAGGTCCTTCAACCTTGCGAGGTCAGAGGCAGTACTAGATTGTGCTGACAAAGTGAGCTTGAACCACGTAGATTATAAGATACACAAGTGGCGACCCGATGTTACAGTGACAAAGATGGGAGAAGCGTGGATAGCGGATAGAGTTGGCGGCGAAATGATAGTGGAAGGGAGAAAGTTACGAGAGTACAAAGTTAGCGGGATGATAATGACGATTTAACTTGTCACTTACTCCGTGCAGGAGGTCGGACGAGAATGGTTGAGGTCAATCGAGACACGGTAAGTAAAACCCCGCTAACCCAATACACAACGCTTACCAGAGCGAATTTCGACAATGATATGTATATATGAGGGGTTAAACGGCGCGGTGCTAGGCCAATGACTCAAGACCAATTCTGAATTGCCAAGCGTAATTGCGTTCGGCATGTCTTTGCCCTTGAGGCGCACCATCTCATCACGAGCGGGGGCTGCAATATCGACCTGTAGGAGGGTTAGTTGTGCTGTCGCTTGCAATTATCATCCCCACCTTCCAAAGAATCAGATTTTTGGCAAAAACAGCGGGCTCACATCCCCTTTCCTTGATGTGATTCCTCAGTATTGATGTGGTCATACTCGCCGTTGCTCTGACGTTGAACGATGCAGGATCACCTTCAATGAGGCATTCAAGATCACGAAACTGAAGAGTATCGTTTTCTCGTCTTCGTTTGAACATAGGGGTTTTGGAGAGGGCCATAGGGGTTTGGAGAGGGCAACTGCGAGTGAGCTTCTCAATCTGATGTCGGAGTTTGAACCATACGAGCTGATCTAATGCACACAGACACAAAATGTTTTCGTGCTAGTCGACGTTTTTTAGATCCATTTACGTGCACCTCGGGGTCCAGTACCCCACATAGCACTTCCTGTTCAATGTAAACTGGTGAGGGAGCGAAGTGCGGAAGCCGTAATCTGTGGGTTTGATCACGGTGTCAAACTCCGGCACCGATCAACTTTAACTCAAAAAGCGGAGTCGCGTAGTCAAGTCAAGTACAGTATACAGTAGTAACATAACAACTTACCAGCATGTCGGTTTGTGAGTGAGATCTGTGCGTGCGGAAACGTGTTAGACTAATTTGCGTCGTGGAAACTGACAAACTGACTTTAGTGGCCTACAAGTCAAGCGCGTGGCTTCACGTGTGAGAGAATCGAATGAGGTCTGTGCAACACGGAATTCCAGTGTGAAATGTTAAATTTCTCTATGAGGGCTGCCAAAGATTCTCCTATCTACGTAGTTCAAGTACCAATATACATCTGCATCTTATGCCGAAAACAGAGGCAGGAACTGAAGGAACGTCGTCGTCCTGTGTCCGTGGGAAGCCTAGAGCACCGTGCGCAATTACTCAAACACGTCACAGCCCATCTCTTCATTGCCTTCACGCGTGAACGTAATTATATGATCTGCACCAGGAGATCTTTGTCAACCACACCCGAGGGATGTGAAAACAAACGAAAAGCCTTGCCTCCTAACATCCTCGTCGTGAACCCGATCTCGCAATAGCAACTAAAAGGTGGGACAAAAACAGTAAACATCAGCCCAGAATGATTCCCAAATAAAAAAAGGGGGACAGAGACGCACAAGTAATCTAATCAAAGGAGAAGAACTAATCAGCCCAGTCTCTTGGGTAGGTATTGGATTATCCTTACATAACCACTTTCGACGGAATACCGCAAGTTCGTGCGCGCTCCATTCGTCCTGTTCCGAGTCAAACACGCCTGGGTGGTCCTTGCGCAGCGCCTGTTCGATCTCCGAGAAGTTATCCTCAAAACGACGGCGCCACTCGCGCAGCGTGCGCGCATAGTGTGGTCCGATGTTCGAGATCGAATCGATGACCAACTGGCCGGACGTCGCACGGTTAAGCGAGCTCACGAGTAGTGTTACCGTAGGGAGTGCGCCGCCTGGGAATACTGTTCGTGTATATAATAGACGACCAAGGGTGTCCTCCGATCAGTAATAGTACGCGGGTTGCTTGAACTTTAGAGCAACGAAGACGAAACCAGCCAACTCACTCTAGAATCGGTGAATCGCATATATGAAAACGTGAGCGTCAAGTGAAAGCAACGCGAAAAAAAGTGAGCTCTTACCCATTTCTGGATAAAATCTATTTGTTTGGAATAATCGGCGAATCCTGTTCAAGTCGGAAGAGAGAGATTCAGTTACGCGTCGGTAGTGGGGAGGATCACGTGATCGCGTCTGGA
This sequence comes from Russula abietina, assembly GCA_003313715.1. Classification (NCBI taxonomy): domain Eukaryota; kingdom Fungi; phylum Basidiomycota; class Agaricomycetes; order Russulales; family Russulaceae; genus Russula; species Russula abietina. The sequence continues at coordinate 2,930 of QLOU01001910.1, read as the reverse complement.
CATTGGACAACTGACGTGCTTCTGGGATTGTGATGCCTTGTATAACGCCCGCCGCGTTCCTCCTCTTCAGCACACGGTCAATGGCAGCCCAGTACGCGTCCATGTTCTCCAGCCCGACGGCCTCCACCATCTCAATGCTCACGACGCGATCGAACGAGCCATTCCACTCGCGCGGCATCTCCCGGTAGTCAAGTAGATGCACGCGGATGCGGTCTTCAAAGCCCTGGCGCGCCACTTCCGCGTACACATGCGCACGTTGGTTCTCCGAAAGCGTGATGGTGTCGATTTGTACCTCGGGTATGTGCCGCACGATGTACAACGCCAACGAGCCCCACCCGCTCCCGATCTCGAGTACGCGGTGCCCTGGGAGGATACGTGCGCGCGAAACAATGTGCGCGAGTTTGCGCTGTTGCGCGGCGACGAGCGTGTCTGCTAGGGGTGGAGTGGGCCCTGTTGATAGGGTATGAGAGGTTGGCGGGCTTGAGTCGGCAGATGTGGCCTCAGAAGGCGGGGAAGGTGTGAGAAGCTGATGCAGCTTGCTGTTGCTCAACCCGAGGAGAAGCGTCTCTCGAAGGTCTCCATCCAAGTCGGAGAAGATGGCACACGAGTAGGTCATGTCTTCTGACAAAAAAGCTAGAAATAATTTGTGAAGACCACAGTCACATGAGATCTAGGCGGGGGAGGTTCACACCTTTGAACATGTCGTCGGAAAGGTCATAGTGAGCCGAGATGTTAGAACGGGCGTTCCCGAGCGAGTTGAGAAAGCGAAAGGATGTGAGCCGCTGAGGGAGGGAAAAGAGCCACGAGAGTGTCGAGTTGAGCGAAGCAATGTTTTCCTTGTTTTTTAGAAACACCTGACCGAGTGTTTGATCTGTTAACTGGCAAAGGTAAGAGAGGAATCTTTACTCACAAGGAAGGTGGAGATTAGGTCTTCGCAAAGGACGTCCCCAAACATGTAAGCTTCGGCAAACCCTAGGTCACCCATCATACACAGACGGACCCAAAAGGCATCATTGACGACCTTCAATTCAGCCTGCGGCTCTTCCTCCCGGTCACCATCCGCCCTACGTTCAGGGAATTCATAGGTACGCTCGTTGGTGACAATTCGTAGACGGCCGACGGAAATATTTCGTAGAACGCTGAGAGTTCGGTGGGAATAAGCAGAGTGAATGACAGAACGGATGGGGGCTCGTACGAAACCACGGCTTTCTCAGCCAGATTTGTCAAAGGCCCATATCCCGCTGTAAGCACTGCCTCGCGGACGAGGGTGAGAGTGTTATCGGCGAAGGACCAGATGGAGGAGGGGTGCTTGTGGGGGACGTCCAAAAGCTGTGAACTCATGATTGAAAAAAGGGGTCAACAGACTCAGTTGCCGTAGCGTTCCTGTCATCGTCTTTAATTGATTGGTTGCTAGTCGCTGTCGTCGTATTTTGAAGTGCGTGGGATATCGGGCGCGCGTGCTAGCCGTGACCACATGACCTTAGATTTTTCATTTATCTCGCTAAAAAAAAATTGTTGACCATACGTAAAGGCTCTAGATCTGATTCCACTATCTGATCCCACTTCACCCTGACCGACATGCCAAGCCAATACAGCACCTACCATCGTGGACTAATGGGTTTGGGTGACAACGCTGATAATGCGGCACAGCTTGCGTTTCGTTACCTCCTTGCCTATACTGTATATCACGACATTTTGCCAAGCATAATGATAGACGGGTGTCATGGCTTATTTGTCTTTGTCGCCAAACCCCTTCGTAGCTGTCTATTCGCTGTATCGAACAACTTCGCCGAGGCTTCCAACTCCTCCGCCGGTATCTGGGACACCCCTGGGCGTGAAAACACGTCATGCACCTCACGCAAAGCAGCAGCCAGCCGCTTCGAGGTCATCGGCGAACGCTCCAAATGCTGTGCCCTGCCAAGCAGTCTCGTGGGACTGCTGCTGTCTGGGCCTTTAATACATTTGCAGGGTCAGGTCATCAGTGTGATGTCATAATTAAATGATGGGAAATCGCTCACTCGATTCTATCCCCACAGGCAACGATTTTTTAGCGGGTCTCAGCACCGCATCTGGTGTTTCAGGTACTGCACGACGATTGCATCAATCCCACGAAATGACGTTAACACTCTGAATCAGAGATAGTCACTTAACGTACCAATCTCATCTTTCTCCTCCAGCTCCCGGATGACCCTGGGCACAAACGGCCTCTCAGGTGTAATTTCCGATGTATGATCATCTAGATCGTTCCTCTGTCGTTGCCCGCTCTTTTCTCCCCTTGATTCTGCCACCTGGAGACGCAAAAGTTCGCGGAGAGGCACAACTTCGACGCACTCCATGATCAGCCTTTGACGTGGTGAAGACTTCGGCGTTGAAAGTGAGCGAGGACCTGGGACAATAGGCGAACACACGCGCGAGCGTGGCTGTGATTGAGCATGTGCCCTATCGTTGTTCGAAATTATTGCACGATGGCGCTTGGCCAATGGCATGTCTTGCGGTAGGCGGCGCTTTCTCAGAGCAGAGCTAACATTCGGACTGATAGACTCCGGTGATTTGTGAATTGCACTCGATAATCCTTGAACAACTCTTGGAACAAATCTTGGAAGTGATGGAGCGTCCAACGCCGCGTGTGAGATGGCACATTGGGAGTCTGGGATGACTTCGTGCTACGATTCCACAAGAGATATGTTTTAACAAAGATTCAAGGATGCGGGACACGAATGATCACCTCTATGGACCGTAAATGTGGAGTATGCTCTCCAGCAACCCTCCAGACTGCAGGTGACACGGACACCTCCACCGTCAACTGACCGTCCATTTGGAATTGGGACTGCGTTTGCGAGGTCGAGCTAAGCAGAGGCAAGCCTGATAGCCACTCTCCGCCGTGGCCGCGCACATAGGCATCGATGCACACTCGCAGGTCATCGTTATAT
>QLOU01001893.1:0-24699 GCA_003313715.1 Russula abietina | reverse complement strand
CATACTAAAAAACATAAGAAAAACAAAAACACCGGAAATATACAGAAAAAAAACATATAAAAATTGTATTACAACTGCCCTATATTCATTTACAATTATATTACAATTGCCCTATACTTATTTACAATCTTATTACAATTGCCCTAAATTCATTTACAATTTTATTACAATTTTATTACAATTGTATTACAATTTTATTACAACTGCCCTATATTCATTTACAATCATATTACAATCATATTACAACTGCCCTATGTTCATTTACAATTGTATTACAATTGCCCTATATTCATTTACAATGGTTGTCATAAAGCTTGTGGTATTATACACATCGCCAATGCGCATTTGCCCTATGAATTGTGATAAAAGTAGCAGCTACCACTCCAATCCAAGAGCTCCCTATCCACTCAAAAATTTTCCAAGCTGCGTTGAAGAGCGCACAACTCTTAGACGAGACAGGGTTGGATGACTGGGATAGTGGGCCACTATATGTCACTGGTCCACCATCTGATACACCTCATGAAGTTCTGTTTACTGAACGCATGAAAGAAGTTGTCCATGGTCGGCGTGTCCGTCTACAGAACGAGGAGAAGGAGGTTTGGCAACAACTCTCCATGTTCGACTTGAGATCACTGTTTGAAGCCACAGTTGAGGAATGGGAGATAGGACATCAATTCCTCCCTAAATATGAAGATAGGCATCGGAAGCGTGAGATGGCAGAACTTTGGCTGTGGTGGGTTGCTCGACGGGCGTACAATCTTTACTCCGAAATTTCATACTATTGCGTTTCATAAATAGGTACTTTACTATACACAGTAGTCCACAGGGAATGAAACCCTTCACGTCTATCGTGCTGCTTGTCAATCCACATGACATCTATGTTAACAGGTCGCAAAATACTCCGGGTTAATCTCTGAGCGAACTTGGGTGAGGCAGCCTCGGGGAATCATGTGACAAAAGCCGAAGTCGGATGTACCACCAGAGTTCTCCTGTCGAAACATAATATTTGGATAAGAACTTGTGATAAATGAATAAAACCCTTCACCTCCAGTCTATCACGCTGCTTGTCAATCCACATGACATCGTCATCATGCAAAATACTTCGGGTTGATATCTGAGCAAACTTGGGCGTCAGCCTTGGAGGATCGCATGACAAAAGCCAGAGTTGGATGTACTACCAGAGTTCTCCTGTCAAAATATAATACTTGCATAAGAACTTGCAATGGTTTGCTGAAAAGTAGCGGACATCAACGCTTGCATGGTTGAGGAAAGGTGCAATGGAGCGGATAGCGATGCGAGTGACACCTGACATCTGCATTGCCAAAGACGGGTGTCAGTTACCTGCATAGGGTTTGAGACGATTTGATCCTCGAAAGCGCAAATCAGAAGACTCAAATGAATTAAAAACGAAGTGTACATGACGCGACCATCACGACGCGTTCCAGTTACACTTAAGTTGAGTGAGGGCCCATACTCTTCCTTCCACAATCGCCACAGACAGTTTTCACCCATGGCAAAAAGTAAGACCAAGCAGTCCGATAATTCTAGGCAGCAGGGTAGACAGAACGCTTTCACCAGCGAGAGGTTGGCATTTCTCGAATCCACCGACCGCGGGGCATTCTATACCATGGTGACGAAAACATACCTTGACAAGTTTGGATACGCCCTGGAGACTAAAGAGAATCCAACCGGTGATGACGCCATGGGTGAGGTTGACCCTGCCCTTCAGACTCCAGAGAAACAGGAGTGGGATAATGAGCACCACAACAGGATCTATCGCAGGCTTCGGAAGGTGAGTAATCGCATTAAATTATAAAGGAAAATGTGCTCATGAATTGCTAGAAACTTGGCTGCTGGTTTCGCTACAGATATACATCGAAAAATACCAATCAGTCATATATCACCCACATTATCGAACAGATAATGTCAAGCTTGCTGACCCGTCCAAGGAGAAAGCTAGCAATAAAGCTATACACGGATATCAATAGAAAGCAGCTCAAGGATAAATTTAAAAATCATTGGGAGACTGTCAAGGACAAGATGTGGTCTCTGGACTGACTTGGGTCCTGGACCGAATTCATGAAGGATTGCTGGGAGAAGGAAAGCCCTAGTGTCAAGGCCAAGATCATAGAGCAGGCTGACGAAGAGAATGCAGCCTCCTTCAAGGAATGGAAACAGAAGGCAGTGTTCGCCGGCACGCCTGACGACCTTGATAGGTATGACGACCTGTAGCATAGAACTTGACCGAGCCTGAATAGACATTTACAGAGCATGGAAGATGTTGGAAAATGTTCTCCCAACCTTTGCTGATGCAATGGCAGAATGGCTAGGCGCAAATATTGTTATCCTAGCCGTAGCACCGCTGGGATCATCAGACGGTGAAATTGTGATATGCTCGTAAGTAAACTATAATCAGTTAAATAAAATCTGACACTGACCTATGCAGGGCTCAATCTGACACATTGAAAGGAATAATAAAGAAACTCATCTCGGAGTTTGACCCTGAGGGGTGGAAGAAGATGCAGCAAACGATGCTTGCACATGGGAACGCATATTTCTGTACATTGAGCGACAAGTTTGATGAAAGTAAAAACTCACGAGTACAGCTCTGGAAGAACGTTGTCATCGGATGATAAACAAAGAGGAAAGTGAGACAGAGCCGATAAACAAAGAGAAAAGTGAGACAGAGCTAGATGATGCCTTGGACGAGCCTGATGCTACAAACGCGTTTTCAACCGTCTCTCTTCCGGTTCCGGTATCTGCCACCCCTGGGCCACTGCCAACCCTTTTGAGCCTGCCTGCTACTGGTACTCCTACTCTTATCCAACCACAGTCTCACGCACCACCCTCACCATTCGTCGAATCAGCAACACAGCAGCAACCCACCTCCTTGGGAAATGTTTCATCGCAGCCTCAGTTGGACGGCCTCTTCACATTTCTGGATAACGACAATGATGTAAACATGTTCGCATCTGCATCGTTGACTCAACCCAGTTATGTGCCGAATCCATCACACTTGGACGACCCATCAGAATTTCCACTCTCATTGCTGTTCCAACCTATTCCCTCTGCTTCCCCTACGAATCCAACTTCACATGTCATCGATTCATTTATGACAACGGTGGCACAAACGGTGACGGCAACTGTTGAATCTACTTTTGCGACCCCCACTTCTTCGACGCCGTCTTCAGTGATGGATTCAGTATTTCTGGCTCCATCTTCGGCGATCCCATCTTTGGAGACTCTGACATCGGTAGTGCTATCTTCTGGGGCCCCATCTTTAAATGGAGCGACAACTACCTCAACGGTCCCAACTCCCGTGACCACATGCCCAGTGCTTACCAATGCAGAAACCCAGTCTCCTTCTGACTACCGTGGTAAGGAAAATACTGCACCAGAGAAAATCCCCATGCCAGTTGGAAATGCCAAAAAAAAGAAGGCTCAGACTGGCAAATCCGCAAAGGGCAAGCGTTTCAAGGTCACAGAAGATAGCTCGATGGCGATTGGCACATGTACACTGGAGAAGGACAGGGGGGAGATCAGAGAGAACGGTGCTGATGGAATAGCGGCGACACGTTCGGGTCGCAAGTCCAACCTTCCGAGCCACTTCAAAGACACGGCTCCAGTGAAGATGGGTCGTGTCAATGCGTAATGCTTGAGTACATTGGGCTTCATTTCCTTTTTTTGGAGCGCCTCTGCTCACATCTTTGCCGTCGTCATTTCTGTCTCTTGAGGCCAAACATACGTTGCCCATGGTAGCACAGAGTTGTAATTTTTCTTGATCCCTTTTCTTGGAGCGCCTCTGCTCACATCTTTGCCATCGTCATTTCTCTTGAGGCCAAACATACATTGTCCATGAGGTAGCACAGAGTTGTAATTTTTCTTGACTAGCGCACGAGTACAATATATTGACTGAATTGATGCCTTGTAAAAAAAACGAGTTACAATCCAAACGTATATATTGAACGTAGCAACTATCATGCCATGTGAAAACAAACGAGTTTCAGTCCAAACATATATGTTGAACACAGCGATTACCATGCCATGTGAAAAAGTAATGAGTTTTAATCTAAACACATCTGAATGCCTAAAGTGAGTGCGTGAGCATGCTGATCACGTTCGTGGTGTGCATTATGTCTGGTGCTGACATGATACGTTAAAATGATGCTATATCTTGATGGTTGGTCAATGCATGGTGAGAGTGGATGAGGGAGGGTGAAGATGCTAACGATTGGCACCTGAATGGGGGCATCGGTAATCCCATCACATCCCCTCCAACAGAGAGTCCGCTGGCGATGCTCCAATGAAGAGTCTGTCAGAGATGATGTGACGCACATCAGACGTATCCTTGATTGTATCGATGCTATATCTTCATGAAAAATCTATGTGTGGTGGGAGTAGATGAGTACGGGGGGACGAGAATGCAAATAATTGGCACCTGATCATTCGGGTAGTTGTAATCCCCCCTGTTTTATATCCATGTTAAGGTCAAAAGACAGCCTACACATTGAGGGTTTCTTACTCATATCATATGGGCATGGGCACAGGCATAGTAAGAGCGATTGAGTGCGGGAGAAGACTCTAAGTGGGAGGCGAGTGCAAGAGCTAGAGAGGCAGTGAATGTGTGGTTACTGGCCAACATGCCAAACGCTACTAAACGCCAAAACACGACCAAATAAAGAATGGATGAGTTTGACTTGCATTCGTGATAAGTTAATCAAAGTGCCATTTTTTAAGTTGGTGTTTTCATGCAGTAAGTTACAATCTCTGACCAAGACATGGTGGACATTTATGGTTTGGGAGTAAAGAAATGACTACTATGTGACGTCTGGCAACCACTTTTCCTTGCGTTCACATTGGCTCCTCTGTCAAGTAAGGACTCCACAGTCTTGATATGGCCATATAAGGACGCTTCGCACAGGCTGTATTGTAACTAGTGTTTTAAGGTCCAGTCTATAGGACCAGAAAAAGACCAGGACCGGACCGGACCGGACCACAAAAAGACTGGACCACTGGTTGCAGTTGCATCAGTTTAGAATTAGTTGCAGTTGCAGTTGCCAACATTTAACTAATTTTTGCAACTGGTCTTTTTTCAGTTGCAACTGGTTGCAACTGCTTTTTAACAATTAAATCTATACTACTTTAATGTCATTATATATTTAATTAATGTAGGTATTTATTGAACTTTTCTTCTATATATATATTACTTTACTATTTATTTAGTAAAATAATGGTAAAATAAAAGTAAATTAACTATATTTTTGCCTTTCAATTTTACTTTAAATAACTAATAAAGGGTTAATTAAATATAATACACTTAAAAATATAATATTGTAGTATTTATTAGAAAGTAAAACAAAATATATATTACAAGTGATATTTATTTCATATATATTTGAGTTTATTTTAATTGTTACTAAATATATAGTAGTTATATTATACTTGTTACAATTTATATATGTAAAATTAGTTAAAACTGAAAATAAATTGGTCATTAGTAATAATCAGTTGCAACTAGTTGCAACCAGTCTTTTTAGTATAATAGACTAATATAGACCAGTTGATAGTGGTCTTGGTCTGGTCTTTTTCAGATTACCTTAAACATGGACCAGTTCTGGTCCTAGTTGCACAATTTTTCAGCAAAAGACCAGACCAGACCAGACTTTAAAACACTACTTGTAACCGTGGTCCCAGGAGTCTACAGGCGCACCCCATCAGAGTAGTTTGTCTACAACCTCGACATGCCTACCTCGCGAACAATGTGGGTATGTCTGTACAGCGAAGCAACGTGTAGCGAAAATGCCCCCTGGTTGTTGGCGGCCATAATATTTGTGCCGAAATCGAGTACTTGGCAAATAACATTGAGGCATCTGCATGCTGAAGTTCGGTGTAGAGGCGTCGAACCTTCACCATCAGCGTTCATGTCCGCACGGTACTGTAGTAGTCGTACAATTTGAACATTCCCACAACGTGATGCCTCGTGTAACAGGGATACTTTCTGGTTGTCGCCAACCATTATATTCGTGCCAGAATTGATAAGTTGCTGAACAACATGAGGCAGGGGAGAAAAAGGACAAACCAACGATATAGTAACCAATACGGACAATCGACATAGACAGTCCATCAGTCATAACTCGAGATCGGTCAATGGCAGAGGAAAGCGAGGAGTGCACATTGCACTGTAAGGTCCCGATGGCGGTTCTTTAGTTATAAAGCGAGATTGATCAGTCGACAGCAGGGGACAGAGGAGGGCGAAAGTATTTTGATGTAGGGACTCACCGGCTATCCTTCGTTATAACACGAGATCAGCCAGCCCAGAGTGTGAGGAACAATATATTTCCTGTATACAGGCCTGTGCATCTGTAGAATAAGGTGTATCTGCTACTTATTTCTCTCATCCAGTTATGGTACCTCAACCCCTGTCTCCAGTTATGTAGTCAGCCACATGTATTCTTACTTCTTCATCTTGACCTCTTTGTCCATCAATCCAGTTTGTTGCCTTGTGTGCTATAACTGAGTGATTGGGAGTCCTGTGCCATCTGAGCCGACTTCCCTTGACCATAGAGTTGAGATTACTCCCTTTTGAGCATCCCTAGTTGGCATTTCCCTTTTCATCTTGTTGACCATCATCTCCCACTACTCTTCTAGGGCATTGTATTGCCCTACTTCGACGTGCTAGGCAGCATTCGTGACATTAGGTCAAGATATTTCATTTTGGTGCTGGCAATCTTCATGTGGTTGCCCCCATCATACTGTCGGTAGATAGGGGCTTACCCCCAAAGATCATCTTATTTTCAACTTCACTTCCTACTTGACAATCCTACCCCCTTCCCCTTCATGGAACTCCATAACAACCCTGAAGGCGGTCCCGCAGGAGCTGGACCAGCTAACCCTCCTCCTGCCCCTTCCAACGCCACTAATATTATGAACCAACTCATCCAGGCCATGGCAACTCTCGCAGACGTTTCGACCATGAACTTGGCCAACAACCTCTCCAAGGCGAAGGCCGTCCAGAAGCCCTCCCCCTTCAAAGGAGAGCAGGGGAGTGAGGCTCATCGATTCCTTGCTGCCTACACCATGTGGGCAATGGCTCAAGGAACTGCCCTAAACATCGTCAATCGCCAGGGCAACCCAGTATCTGCCCATGACGAAGAATGGATTCGTGCCACTCTCTCTTACTTGCAGGATGACGCTGCGATCTGGGCCGCGCCAGTAATGGAGGAGTTTGCTGATGGAGGAGCCCCTTTTGAAGGGAGATGGGCCATCTTCCGCAAGGAATTTAAAGCCCGTTTCAAAACAGTCGACGAGGAGGTGGATGCAAAGGAAAAGCTGCGAGTACTCTGGCAGAACACGTCTAGCATTCCTGAGTACGCCGCTCAGTTTAAAGAACTCATGGGATGTACCAAATACTCGCCTGTGGATCTTTGCAATCGCTTCTACGAACATCTTAGTACCAAGATGAAGGATGAGCTTGTTCACGTCCAATGACCGACTGCTTCCCTCAACAACTTGATCGCTGTCACCTCGGACATCGATGTCCGGTTCAGGCAGTGTTGCACAGAGAGAGAGAGGGAGAAACGACGTACCGGGATGGCGACAGGGACTACTTCTACCCCGGCTCCCACCATTCCCTTTACCCCATTTGTCCCTCCCAATGCCGAGCCCGCGGCGATGGACGTTGACGCTACCTGCACCCGCGATGAGTTCCTACGTCAGATGCGCGGGAGGTGCTTTGGATGTGGATCTAAGGTCCATATGCACCAAGATGGGAACCATGATCGCGAGTTGTGTGGCTATTGTAAGAGGGTTGGACATCGTGAGGTGGTATGTATGGATAAGTTCCTAGAAAAGGCGAAGAAGCAGAAGGCGGTGGCGACTATCGAAGAGGTTGCCTCAGTCATCGACCTCTACCCCAGTACCGATCCCTCTGATGATGGATCCGAGGATGAGGGTCAGTCCAAGGTAGCCGCGATGACTTCCGTCACTCTTGAGCAGTTGAAAGAGCAGCAGAGGGTGTTGGCAGAGAAGATATCCGCATTGGAGGCGGATTTTTGAAACAGGCACACGCGAAGGCCGCCGTGTTGTCGCCCAAGGACATATGCACTTTGAAGACCGATCCAAAATCAAGTTCAACCCCTTGTAACAATATTGATGCATGTGTAGTTCCCAAGTTGACTCTGTCGAACTCCCATTTCAAAATTCAAGTCGAGTTGAAGGGTTGGAATCGCAGCGCTACTGTAGCGGCTATGGTGGATTGTGGTGCCACTGCCCTGTTCATTAGCGAGAGGTTCGTGAAGATGCATAAGATCCGAACGCACCCTCTCATCTGTCACATCCCTCTCTACAATATAGACAGTTCTAGGAACAAGGCAGGCAGCATCACTTGGTTTGTTCGTCTACAACTTTGAGTGGGAGAGGTAGAGGAGATGCAAGAGTTTCTACTTACAGAGTTGGGACCTGAGGATGTGGTTTTAGGCCTCCCTTGGCTAAGGAGTTCGAACCTGAAAATCGATTGGGCCGAGGGCACGATGGAAGTGGATTCCAAATGAGAGACACCTCCAGAGAAAAGCAGAAGAGTTGAGCCAGTCAATGCAAACCAGATGCAGCGCCATCAGTGGTGGAAGGCCAGGGTCCTCGAGGATCCGTCAGAGCGACTTTGGTGCGCCGCAGGTTATACCTACTCAACTGAACTAGCAGAAAAGGCCGGAGAGAGTAAACAAAAACGTACCTTTGAAGAAATCGTACCGGAAGAATACCAGCACTACACGAAGGTCTTTTCCGAGACCAAATCCAAATGCTTACCTGAACATAAGCCTTACAATCATGCAATAGAACTGAAATCAGAAACCCCAGAAACGATTCGTTCAAAGGTCTACCCCATGCTGGTGAATGAACAAGAAGAGTTGGATTGCTTCTTGGAAGACAATCTACGTAAGGGCTACATTCTTCCTTCTAAGTCACTGATAGCCTCCCCAGTCTTCTTCGTCAAAAAGAAAGACGGATGCCTTCGCCTAGTCCAGGACTACCGAAAGCTAAACGATTTCACTGTTAAAAATCGCTACCCCCTCCCACTGGCCTCAGATATCATTAACTGCCTTCACCAAGCCCGCATCTTCACTAAGTTCGATGTTTGATGGGGCTACAATAACATTCGGATCAAGGCTGGAGATGAATGGAAAGCCGCGTTCACTACCAATCATGGCTTATTTGAACCACAGGTGATGCTCTTTGGATTGACTAATTCTCCAGCCACTTTCCAGGCCCTCATGAATACTATTTTCGTGGACCTTGTCGCCGCTGGCAGAGTCGCGGTTTACCTAGATGATATCCTCATCTACATCTCGACACCAAAAGAGCACCGCAAAGTCACCCATGAGGTTTTGCAACGCTTGCTCACACACGACCTCTATCTTCGACCAGAGAAATGCAAATTCGAACAACTTCAAATCGAATACCTTGGGCTCGTCATCCAGGAAGGTAAGGTCGCCATGGACCCGGTGAAAGTCAAGGCCATCTCCAGCTGGCCAACACCCCGCCACCTCCACGACCTACGGGGTTTCCTAGGCTTCGCGAATTTCTACCATCGTTTTATTAAAGACTTCGCTAAACTTGCCCGACCCCTCAATAACCTTACCAAGAAGGACACCCCTTGGAATTGGGGAACCTCCCAACGACTTGCCTTTCAAGCCCTCAAGGACAAGTTTACGCGCCGACCCATTCTCGCCATGTGGGACCCTACGCGTCCCACTCATCTCGAGGTCGACGCTTCGGGGTTTGCTACTGGTGGTGTCTTGCTTCAAAAGCTCGACGACAACCTGTGGCACCCGATTGCCTTCTGCTCCCAATCCATGGTCGACGCCGAGCGTAACTACGAAATATACGACAAGGAGATGCTGGCCATTATCCATGCACTTAAGGATTGGCGCCACTATCTGGAAGGCCTCCCTCAACCCTTTGATATCATCTCTGACCACCGCAACCTTCAATACTGGTGCACTGCCCAGGACCTTACGTGTCGCCAGGCCCACTGGTCCCTTTACTTAAGCAGGTTTGATTTCTCTCTCACCCACAAACCTGGTACCTCTAATACTCAAGCGGACCCCCTCTCCTGTATCTCCACTCACCAAATTTCCGACTCGAACGACAACCAACAACAGATTGTTCTCACCCCAAGTCATTTCACCTCCGCAGCTCTCCTTGCTACCGACCATATGGACACCCTCAAACAAGATATTCGCAATGCTACCGACCTAGACCCCCCGGTCCGTCTCGCTCTGCAAACCCTCCAAGACCATGCCCCGCGCCAATTGAATAACAACCTCGCCGACTGGGAACAATGCAACAGCCTCATATTCTTCAAGGGACGGATCTACATCCCGTGACACCTTGACCTCTGCCAACAGATCATTCGCCTCTGCCATGACTCCATCTCCACAGGACACCCTGGACAACATGGAACTATCGAACTGGTAAGCTGACTGTACTGGTGGCCAGGTATGACCACCTTTATAAAAAAGTACGTATCCGAATGTGATACTTGTCAACGCAACAAGCCTGCTTGCCACCCCCGTGCTATACTACAACCCCACGATGTCCCTAAGGGACCCTGGCAAACCATCGGGGTCGACCTCATTACCGGTCTCCCCAAAATTGGAGAGTACAATGCTATCATCGTCTACATTGACCATTATAGTAAACAGATACACGTTCTCCCGACATCTTCCGAAATCGATGCAGAAGGCGTCGCCGACACCCACTATCACGAAATCTTCCGCCTCCATGGCATCCCCACCAAAATTGTCTCCGATCGCGGCCCTCAGTTCACTGCCCGCCTCATGAAAGCCTTGTACCAGCGACTCAGTATTACACACGCCCTCACAACCGCCTACCATCCTCAATCCAATGGTCAAACCGAACGCGCAAATCAGGAGATCAAACAACATTTCCATCTCTTTGCCAACTCTTGACATGATGACTGGATCAATCACCTCCCCACAGCTGAATTCGTCCTCAACAACCACATGCACTCTGCTCATTATCTAACCCCATTCGAGGTAATGTATGGGTATCGCCCTGACTTTACAGTTCCCATCGGTCCCCCTACCAAATTTTCTGCATTAAACTCACGCTTGCAAGAACTCAATAACACTTGAAAGGAAGCTGAAGCTGCGCTGCGTGTGGAGAAACGTACTATGAAGGACACCTTCGAAGCTGGTAAACCATCACCCCACTCTTTCTCTCCTGGGGAAAACGTATGGCTTTCTTCCAAAGATATCACCACATCCTCTCCGAGTCGTAAATTCACTGACAGACAGCTTGGCCCTTACGAAGTCCTTGAACGCACTGGCCCACTCACCTACCGCCTTAAACTCCCTCCCTCCATGCATCAACACCCTGTCTTCCATGTCGATCGCCTCTCTCCCTGGTCTGGCAACAACATCAATGGCTTCAATCCACCACCACCCCCACCAATCACAGTCAACGATGAACTTGAATATGAAGTTGAGTCAATCCTTGACAGTCGAAAGTATCGTAATCAGTATCAGTATTTGGTAAAATGGAAAGGTTATGATGCTGGTCATAACAGTTGGGAACCCGCTACGCATCTAACTCAATCTCCGGATCTTGTTAATGCCTTTCATTTGGCACACCCTTCAGCTTCCCGTCGACTTGCTGCATCCCTCTTCTCCACACTTCCCTGGCACCCCTTTCAAACTTCCACTTTCACTATCCCCTGCCCCAATTGGACCTCGGGCACTTACTCTCAGTTGCTGGGACATCGACCTTAAAAGGGGGGTAATGTGAGAAACAATATATTTCCTGTATACAGGCCTGTGCATCTGTAGGATAAGGTGTATCTGCTACTTATTTCTCTCATCCAGTTATGGTACCTCAACCCCTGTCTCCAGTTATGTAGTCAGCCACATGTATTCTTACTTCTTCATCTTGACCTCTTTGTCCATCAATCCAGTTTGTTGCCTTGTGTGCTATAACTGGGTGATTGGGAGTCTTGTGCCATCTGAGCCGACTTCCCTTGACCATAGAGTTGAGATTACTCCCTTTTGAGTGTCCCTAGTTGGCGTTTCCCTTTTCATCTTGTTGACCATCATCTTCCACTACTCTTCTAGGGCATTGCATTGCCCTACTTCGACGTGCTAGGCAGCATTTGTGACACAGAGGGGAGCAGAGAGAGTATAATTTATGGACTCGCTGGCAGTCCGTCAGTTATAATGCGAGATCGGTAAGCCAATAGCAGGGGAGAGGAGAGACAGATTATAACATAGCACCTCACCGATACCCCATAAGTTATAACACAAATTGTCAGCCAACCAGAGAACGGAGGAATTCTTCAGTTATAATGCGAGATCGATTGGTCAATAAAAGGGGAGAGATGAGAGAGGGCGGATTATAACGCAGTGACTCACCAACAGCCCAGAGTTATAAAGCAAGATCGTTCAACCAAGAGGAGAGCAGAGGGATTATAATGAAGGGACCCGACAGCAGTTCATTGGTTATAACATGAGATTGATAAGCCAATAGCAGGGGAGGGGAGAGCAGACAGATTATAACATAGCGACTCACCGACAGCCCATAAGTTATAACAAGATTGTTTGCCAACAGGAGAATGGAGGGATTCTTCAGTTATAACACAAGATCGATCGGTCAATAGCAGGGAAGAGATGAGAGAGAATGGATTATAACGTAGTGACTCACCGACAGCTGCAAGTTATAACACAAGATCATTCAGCCAAGAGAAGAGTAGAGGGATAATAATGTAGGGACTCGCCGGCAGTCCTTCAGTTATAACGCGAGATCAGTAGGGCCAATAGCAGGGAGAGGGGAGTGGACGAATTATAACGTAGTGACTTACCGACAGCCCATGCATTAAAACGCCAGATCGTCAGCCAACAGGAGAGCGGGGGAAACATTGGGTTATAATGCGACGGTTGGTCAATAGCAGAGAAGAGAGGACAGAGGACAGATTATAATGTAGCGACTCACTGGTAACCCATACATTAAAACGCGTGATCGGCCAGTCAAGAGAAGAGCAGAGGGATTATAATGTAGGAACTCGCAGGCAGTCCGTCAGTTATAATGCGAGGACCAGTAGGCTAATAGCGGGGAGAGGAGAGATGTGAGAAAACGAATTATAACGTACGTAGCGCCTCACCAACAGTCCACAAGTTATAATGCAAGATCATTCGGCCAAGAGGAGAGTAGAGGGATTATAATGTAGGGACTCGCCAGCAGTCCTTCAGTTATAATGCAAGATCGGTAGGGCCAATAGCAGAAGAGAGGAGAGAGAACAGATTATAACGTAGTGACTCACTGGTAACCCATACGTTATAATGCGCGATCAGCCAGTCAAGAGAAGAGCAGAGGGATTATAATGTAGGGACTCACAGGCAGTCCGTCAGTTATAATGTGAGGACCAGTAGGCCAATAGCAGGGGAGAGGAGAGATGAGAGAAAACGGATTATAACGTAACGACTCACCGACAGCCCACAAGTTGTAACGCGAGATCATTCAGCCAAGAGGAGAGTAGAGGGATTATAATGTAGGGACTTGCCAGCAGTCCTTCAGTTATAATGCAAGATCGGTAGGGCCAATAGCAGGGGAGAGGAGAGCGGACGGGTTATAACGTAGTGACTCTCCAACAGCCCATACATTATAATGCGAGATCATCAGCCAACAGGAAAACGGGGGGAACCTTGAGTTATAATGCGACGGTTGGTCAATATCAGGGGAGAGAGGACAGATAATAATGTGGTGAGTCACTGGCAACCCAAACGTTATAACGCGCGATCAGCCAGTCAAGAGAAGAGCAGAGGGATGATTATAATGTAGTGACTCACTGACAGCCCATACATTATAATGCAAGATCATCAGCCAATAGGAAAAGGGGGGGAACCTTGAGTTATAATGCAACGGTTGGTCAATATCAGGGGAGAGAGGACAGATAATAACGTGGCGAGTCACTGGCAACCCAAATGTTATAATGCACGATCAGCCAGTCAAGAGAAGAGCAGAGGGATTATAATGTAGGGACTCGCAGGCAGTCCGTCAGTTATAATGCGAGGACCAGTAGGCCAATAGCGGGGGAGAGTGGAGAGATGACATTATAATTTGAGATGGACTGTGATGTGCTTGGAAACAAGGGCGGACATTATTACGTAGTGACGTGTAATATACACACAACGTTATACTACGGCTACAGAGATTGTTGTATGATGAGACTTGTGCCTTGTATATTGCATGCCTTACAGATAGTAGAACCACCTTACACATTTTCAAAGATCGCGCCCTATTCAAGAATGATTATAAATCTTTAAATGATATATCTATTGGTGGTGTAGGAGGTACCAAAGCTTCTGCATGAGGTAGAGGTACTGTCAAACTCATATCGGAATACATCAGTAAATCCTGGGTCATCTACATAGTTCTATATAGTACTATGATAGGTCCATAAAGCTCATAGAGCCCATAGACACGTCTATATTCTATGTAGCACTATGATAGTTGACATATACTATGGTAGTTCTATGTAGACTATTAGTCATAATTAAAAAAAATTCTTATTATTATTTTTATTACTATTATTTATTATCTTATCTTATCTAATCTATTATCTAATCTAATTTTATCGAATTATTTATTATTTACTATCTTATTTATTATTTTTATCTTATCTTAATCTATTATCCATCTTATCTATTTAATTTTGAGAAATTTCAACTTAGGAAATTTTGCCAACTTGGTGATTTGAACCAACAGCCTGCCTAGTCAAATGCCCGGCAGTGCTTTTGGCCACTACACCAACTGGGCAAACATATATTAAGGTGCTTAATCATATTTTAATAGCTACTTTGATTTGCGCTCAGCTAAGAAAAGAAAGCACAATAACTGCTTAAATAAATTAGGTAAAATCACGAAAATATTTATACAAATAGAATGTACTAATGGCTAAAAGATTACTTAAGACACTATTTTGATAAGTGCAGCCATTCACAAGTTATTGATCTATATAATATGACTTTTTTCATAATGTAATACTAGTTCTATGACCCTCTATGAAATCTACAGCCTCTACAGGTCTACGACATATAAGGCACTTTAGTAACTATAGCATCTATGATTCTCTATGGAATCTACTACCTCTACCAGTTTATGGCACATAGGACACTTTAGTAACTATAACATCTATAATTTTCTATGAAGTCTACCACCTCTATCAGTCTATGGCACAATGATACTACAGTAACTATAGTGTCTATGGCTTGCTATGGCTTACTACAGCTCTATGACATTTTCCAGAATTTACTGATGTATAATTCCATCAAATGCCTGATAACATTCCACAATGCTCTATATGTGTAGGGAACATCACGGGTTTGTGTGACACCGTGGTGTCACAGTCACAGTCTTGCTACCTATATGTCACGATACTCGATGACGTGCTCTGATATATCACATGTCTAGTAGATATAGTATCACATGCCCAGAAATATGGGTGCATATATGACATAGTGTACCCATTCTTGTAGTATATAGAGTCGAGTCTTGATAAGAATAACTAGGTCACACACAAAGAGGGGAGAACCAATGTTGTATACGAGTTAGAGGACTTGACTCTATATACTACAAGAATGGGTACACTATGTCATATATCGTGATGTACAGGTAGCAAGACTCCTCCTTAATACAAAGATGAGGTGGAAATATAAGGAGAATAGAAATAAGAGACAAGGGTGAAAAATAGTATGTAAGAACAAAGCAAAAGTGAAGCGAAGTAAAAAGAATAATCAATCCGAATTCATCAAATCTCATCAAATCTGATGAGGCTCAAGCACTACTCCTCCTACTCCTCCACATGTCCTCCTCATACTTCTCCTCATGTGAGATGTGCAGAACATCCCAAACTCCTCCTCACATGTCACGTGGGGGAAGAATTCCCAGATACCTGCGAAGGCGTTTGAAGTGTGACCAAGTAAGGGCTTTGGTGAAGATGTTGGCGGTATTGTTTTCAGAATGAATGCGAACGATATTAAGTTCGTTGGCATCAACGAGGTCGCAAGTTGAGTGATATTTGATGTAGAAATGGCAGACTCGGGAATGCCAGCGTTGATCTAATTTACCTCCTTCCAACACCGAACCTCTCACGACCATCCCTATTCCTTCTCCCACTTCTCCTTCTCAACAACCTCTGTCTTCTGCTTCCAATCACACCCTCCTATTTTCTCCCACTTGCCACCTCGAACCACTCACCTCCCCTTCTGTACCTCCACCATCCCCGATACAACACCTTACAAACTGCACAAATGAAAACAATGTCCCTGTAGATAGCAATCCTTTACTTAACATGAATAAACAAAACACCGCTATAGATACCCTTACGATACCTCCGCCAACCAACACTCTCCATCTTCCTAATCCCATTAATTCTTTACACACTACCCCAAATACCACCAACATAGTTAGTGACAATAATCCCTCACCACCTATCCCCACATCTCACATCCCCGACACTGTTCCTCCTCAAAACATTCCTCCCACCCGCCACATTCAAAGTTCCAATTCACCTCAAAATCCCATCCCCAACAATCCTCAAGCTCCCATCCCTGACAATCCTCAAGTTCCCATCCCTGACAACCCTCAAGTTCCCATCCCCGACAACCCTTAAGTTCCCAAACCCGTCACTCCTCAACCACCTACTGTTACTGTCACCCCGACATCACCTCCCTCTTCCCCTTCCATTCCTTTTCCTCCTCCCCCCACTTCTTCTCTCATCCACAAATCTCCACGTATTGCAACCATGCCCCCCATGCAATATGCCCCACCTCCTAAACCTAAACGAGAGGCCACCATGAGCTCCGATACCACGCTTCTTTCTAAGACTTATGACACTCGTATCTCTGCTTTCCTCTCTGAATTTGCGCCTGTTCATAACTCTCACTACTTGCTACCTCTTAGCCTTGATGACTTGTCCCGCTCCCTCTCTGTCAACGAGGTTCTTGCTGCCATCACTACCGGTGACACTGAAACCATCTTGGACTCTGATGATGACCCATCTTGGGCCTCTGCTCTTGCCTCTCCGCAATGCAAATACTGGATTGCCAGTGCTAGAGAGGAACTTAAAAGCCTTGAGAATCTTAACGTCTTCGTGCTCATCTCTCGCTCCGAGCTTCCTTGCCATCAACGGCCCCTAAAAGGCAAACTAGTCTGCAAATGAAAATGCAACGATGCTGGGAACATTGCGTGATACAAAGTTCGCTATGTCGCAAAAGGCTTTGCTTAGCACTACCTCATCAACTACAACAAAACTACCACTCCCACCGCTCGTCTTGAGTTCTTTTGCTCCATCTTTCACATTGCTGCCATCCTTGACTGGGATATTCAACATGTCGATATCAAAACTGCTTTCCTGCATGGCGTTCTACCTCCATTAGAAACTGTCTTTATGGAGCAACCGCCTGGTTTTGAAGTTCCTGGAAAAGAGGACTGGGTATGGCATCTGGTTAAAAGCCTCTATGGTATGAAACAAGCCAGCTGCATCTGGAACCGTACATTTCACAAAACTGTGACTGAACTTGGCTTCCGACAACTTGTTTCAGAGTGGTATGTATACTATCACCAGTCTCCCACTGGCACAACTATCTTTGCAGTCCATGTCAATGACATCATCATGGTGTCCTCCTCCCCTGACAAAAACTCTTGTTTTAAAGCAGAACTCTGTCAACATTGGGAAATCTCCGACTTAGGACCTGTGAAGTTCACTCTTGATATTGCAATCATGCATGATCGCTCTACCCATTCTCTCTCCCTCTCCCAAACTGCCCTTATAGACTGTGTTGTCGAGCAATTCGGGCTATCTAACGACCATCCCTGTGACATTCCTATGATTGCTGGTCTCCAGATCATCCACCCTAACAAAAACATACCCATCTCTCTGTCCGACACATCCTGAATCCAGCAAACTCCATACCGCTCCCTTGTCGAAATGCTTAACTATCTAGCAGTAGCCACCCATCCAGACATTGCTTTTGCTGTCAGACATCTGGCCATAGTCCTTGATTGTTATCATAAAGAACATTGGGATGCCACGTTACGCGTCGTTCGTTATCTCAAGGGGACCCGAACTTTCTGCCTTGAACTTAGTGGCTATAATTGCATCCATCCCATCAGGTTCACTGATTCTGACTGGGCCAACTGTAAAATCACTAGCCATTCTGTCGGTGGCTACTGCTTTTTACTGGGGTCTGGGATGGTTTCTTGGGCATCGCATAAACAAACTCTCACTGCTGACTCCTCCACTTACACAGAATACATCACCCTCCACAACATGTCCCACGAAGTTATCTTCTTACACCAACTTCTTGAAGAACTCAACCTGCTTCGTGTCAAGCCCACCCGTCTATACTGCGATAATGATTCATCCCAAGAACTCACCGAGAATCAACGCTGGCATTCCCGAGTCTGCCATTTCCGCATCAGATATCACTCAACTCGTGACCTCGTTGATGCCAATGAACTTAACATCATTCGCGTTCGTTCTGAAGACAATACCGCCAACATCTTCACCAAAGCCCTTACTCGGTCACACTTTGAACACCTTTGTGGGTATCTGGGAATTCTTCCCCCATGTGACATGTGAGGAGGAGTTTGGGATGTTCTGCATGTCCCACATGAGGAGGAGTATGAGGAGGACATGTGGAGGAGTAGGAGGAGTAGTGCTTGTAGGGGTGCGCACCATCCATAGTACGGGGACGACCGTCCAATTGGACGGTCATGTGATGGGAATGATCAAGCGTCCACCATCTGTCCAACATCACCTTGAGCTCCTTAACGGAGACAGGATGGGGGTTGAGATGGCCGTTGTACAGTGGAGTAAGGGCAGACAGTGTTATGCGATCATTATTACACCCAGAACAGTGCCAAATCATTTATATCAAGATTTATTATAATATGTAGACTGATAACTAGGCTAAAGAACACGACATCAGAGTCAATAATGCAGCACATGGCAGTGTGAGAGTGGCCCAAGTGGCAAACACGACTCCGAGGGGCAGTAAAGAATTGGCAAGAGTGGGTGCATGGCCCAAATGGCAAGCACGACTCCAAGAAGTGATGACAAGATGCTGGCGAAGCTAAAATTCAGTTGCTGAGGGGTGGTGTGTCCATGTGTACACAGTCCTAATGGCAGGCACTGTGCTAATCCCTAAGGGCGTTTTTGGCCCTGGGTACCCTGAGGTGGAGGCGCTTCTTGATGAGCATGAGTATCCAAATTGTATTGGGTTGAAGACTGGCGTGTCGAAGAGAGATAGTGTCCCGCCCACTTGAGAATATTCTTTCGACGGCAACAGCAGAACCTAACAGACCATTAGAATATGACTCGTGTCAAGTAAAATCACTGAAAACAACTAACCTGGAATGCATAGAATGTTACATGCCATCTGAAAGAGGCGTGAAAATTGGCTATGTCAGCTCACCCACCATTGAATTGGGTTGCAAGATTGAAAATCTTCTGTCAGGAGTTTGAAATACTCTTTCAATTCATTGGTAGAGTAATTTATTTTCTGGTAATACTGAGCTGCGAAGGGCTTTTGAGGCAAGCCATCTACAGATAGTGCCTAAACAGGCATGGAGGGTGGTGATGATGGCGTCAGGCTGAGAAGAGGGTAATATCTGTCAAAGTATGTAGATAAATCCGCCTTCGAGTCTTCAAGATAATCGAAAAGACTTGGATCATTGATATAATCCATCTTTAAACCTTCATAAGGGATGCGTGGATCGAGCACTAGTAGTCATCAATTAGAAAGTAAACTTTGTTAATGGAACCTCACTTACATGCAGCCCAAATATAGAAGGGAGATGTGTCGTACTGATAATAGTAGTCACTTAGCTTTCGGTGCACATCCGTGAGGCCAAGCTTAATCTTGGGTGAGACTTTGTCGGGGAGACTGCAAAGGATGTTACGCCTATCGACCTTCTCTGTCTGCTTATGCTTCGTCTTGATCGCTTCCCACCATGTGTACGACCGGCCCGCTTATCCGCGCTTACCGGACTATCTAGATCATTAGCAGTTGTTTTAGCCTAACGCGTCTACAGTACTTACCTTCCAATTCCGGCTACCTTTCCCACGATCACGCTGCTCCTCCTCACTGACTATTAGTGAGTCGTCGCGCATGAGTCGTTACTATACTCCCCCAGTCATAATTAGTCGTGTTGACTCCTTACTATACTGCGCTCTCGATGACTCGTTGCCCTCGTCATCGTGACTCTTGTTGACTCATAGCACCAGCTTGTATATATAGTGCTCTGAACGGTGGCCAGTCTCTTCAGACTTGGTCTCCTTGTAATCACCCTACTTCAGGACCATAAACCCTTCGGAGCGTTCGCTCTCCAGTCCCTTCCGAGCTCACTAAGTCTCCGCTCCACTCTCCACTCCGCAATCCCTTATTCCCTTGCACTCTAAACGCTCCGCGCTTAGAGTTTGCTACCGGACCGGGTCTCCACTTAGATCCGCTTTGCCTTATCTTATCTTATCTAAGGCGACTCTTTATACAAAGAGTAGACTCTAACACGATACAGATAGTCTGTCCGTAACAAAGGATGTCTTTAATATCATCCTGTAAGCCTTGAAAAATCGCATGAGTCGTAGACAGCATAGGCACTTTCGTGGCAGACATCTCCGTAGTTGCCAACTGAAATGACTTGAGCCACGATGCCACGAGTTTAATCAACTCCCAGTTAGCATTGCTGAGTTCCAGAGCATGGAGATCTTTATTTCTCAAAACAAATGAGTCGATTGTCTCACGATAATCAAGTGCGTGTCCTACATTCCATGAGCCAGAAATCTATATGGATAACTATAATGACAACTTATGAAGCATCTGATGAGTGGAAGCCCATCATGTCCTCACATCGAGTATTAGCATATGCAAGGGAATTGACTCTGCATCACTGCAATCATTGCCTTCATTGGAAATCTTGCTTGGGTCGCTTCCTTGAGTTCCTTGAAAATGCATAAATTAAATCTCACGTTCCCAGGATTTGCGACGTTGAGGACTTGAATGGACAGCCCTGACAATCTTTCGGAGCTTATAGGTCATGCTTTAGTTTGGTTTGTGATTAGATGCGCAAGAAAAACTTACTCTTTTGACCACAGGAAGTATATGTAGAGACAGGTCAGTAGCAGCACCCAGGTCCAGATCTTTGTCGATCGCTTCCACATCGACATCTGCAGTTGCATTCTCATCATAGTCACGCGAGAGGGGCCGGGTGACATTGTCTTGATAGTTTCCACTTCGTGCAGTAGCCTTCTTGCCTTTGGCCCTCGACATCGCTCCAATCCCTTCCAAGAGCTAAACAGATGATTAGTTGGGTCAGATACGAGAAGCAATGAACGAGAAATGTAAATTACGATACCTTGATTGCTGCCAAATGAATTGTATGAGGCATACATCGCATGCAAGCTTCTTGTGCAGAAAATGGGATCCCTCGCATCCAGTATCGAGACTCAAGATATGTCATCAAAGTGTTGTTGTTGCTTGCATTATCCATTATGATAGCAATGATCTGTAAACGCCTTAGCAAAATACCTTATTGGATATGGGAAACTTACCCTTCCAATAAGGCCGTATAGTTCCAATGTTTGCCAGATGGCGTCTCCCATATTGTCACCGGAATGCTTCCCAACAAGTTCACGGAAATCGATAAGAAGCTCCTCTGCAAGGCATAAATAAAGCATTTAGTTACGATTCAAAAAGTGCATGTACCAAGTTGCCCATCATTGGACACGTAGTGTGCAACAGTGGCCAGAAAGGTATACTGGTTGGTTGATGTCCATGTGTCAAGTAATAAAGACACCTTTCCCTCCAGAGTCTACTCTAGAGTTAGTAGACAATCCAATGAGCAGAAATGATCATACCGAGAACATCTGGCGGACATCCTCAATCATATTGTCGCCCATTTTGAGCAGGCACCGCTTGATGCCATCATGTTTCGGAATTTTCAATGATGTGCCAGTGTGATGTGCTAAGTTTATCATTGCAATAAACTCTGGCCTTTCCACTTCTTGGAACGGTTGGTCACATGCAATGACCCATTCCATGAGCACTTGCTCAAACTTCTCCTGATCCCATGGCCCCTGTTGTGAAATTATGAGTCGCAAGAAAAGACAAGCAAGGAACATTTACTTATGATGGCACGAGCTTGTTGATCTCGAAATGCCTTTTTGATGTTCTCCAATGAACTTTCAAGCTTTTGAAGGAATTTGGCTTCCACCCTTACATCGAGTTGTCACTTCGCAGATGCGATATCAATTTCGTCTGGTGTTGGGGGCTTGTCATGGTCCTTGAGAATGCAATAAAGGTGGTACATGGGCTTCACATGGACACGCAGATTGTTCACAAGGACTGGAGGAGTTTTGTGAGAAAGGTTATGCAGCAAAGGAAATAAGACACACCATTAAGATTGCTTCTCATAAACCTTTTAATGGTACAAACCTTGTGAGCGCCATGATAACAACGGTAATGAACATTGCTATCATCTCCAGGATTTTCATCTGGACCATTTGCGACGACTTCATAGAATAAGTATACCGGGTTCTTCTTCACGCCTCAAACCTTCACCAGAACAGGATCAAACATCTGAAAGGAACTCGCAGGAGAAATCGCCAGGATACTGCGTCCAGTATGTGTGGGCCATTATCGCCTTTGATAATGTTGACCTCAGTCCCAGATGACATTCTAGCCTTCTTCCTTGAAGGGATGGCAGTGGCTGTTGTCGTTTTTATGGTCTTGGGCTTCAACGCATGGTGTTTTCGATTCTTGATATCGGATATTATTTTCAATGGCAACATGTCAGCTAGCTTGAATTTAGATTAGTTTGATCCAAAGTCAAAAAGAGAACAAGATGCATACCTCTTCATTTCCGATTTCAAAATTATCATTGTCTGAGTCCAGTGAGTCGTCGTCACTTCCACCCTCGGAGACAGACATCGCGAAAGTTTTGTCTTCCGTATCAGTGTCAACTTGAATGATCTCACCGTGCGACACATTGGCAGTGGGTCGCTTGCGTTTAGTAGATGGCTTTGCATCACAGGGTGGGATGAAGTGATGACAAGACACCCTATACTCATTGAGTTTCTCGGCAGCAATTGCTTCGGCAAGTCATGTACCAGCACTGGCACGGTTTGGATGTAAGCATTGTCCAACTTGGTCTGGCAAGGAATGGGTTATGAGTTTCGCCAAATTGTGGTAAAGTAGAATGAATTACCTTCTTGGATCTTAGACGTTGATTGAATCGGATGGGGGTCATCGGGGTCATTGTACCAGACAATTTTTGAGGCATCGAGTAGCTGCCCATTGGGCCCAAAAGCTGGCTGATCAGCTGATTCAGCCTGAGCCATAGTTCCAAGGTGAATTTGTCTGCATGTAGTGCATGGGTTGTTGGTGTGGAGAAGAGGGTAAGCCCGATGCCACTGGTGAAATGGGGGGTGAGATGGGAAATGCTGGTGGGGAACTCGAACTGGAACCTCTGGGGATGTGAGAGGATGTCGCACTGTGGATGGTCAACCTCTGGACATCAGTATGGTACAGTATATATACTGCATCATAATATCAACCCAATCATGAAATTACTGAGTTCCCACGCTTTGTTCCAATGTGTGTGGCAATGTTTTTCTGTGTTGGCAAAAACAGTTGGAAGAGAGCTAGGCAACCATCAGAATAATCACCTAGAGGGTACTCCATACATCACCATTGCTTGCCTGTCAAGCTCAAAATAGGACCACCATCCTCAGTAAAAGTGGAAATGGCGGCCATATTTTGAGGTTGATGGGTATTGCAACAGTAAAGAAATCTTAAAGGCAACTACAGTCTATAGAGGCAATGCGGCGACCAGGAGATGACAGGGAAAGAGAGGCAATGCGGCGACCAGACGATAACAGGAAAAGAGCGGCGATGCAGCGATCAGACGATGACAGGAAAAACAGCAGCAAATGAGCATGGCTGACATACCCGTCCTACCGTCTTGACAACCATAACGGACGTAGCTATCACCAGTAGCTGTTATTTTTATCATAACAGACAGGGCAGTTGCCAGCACGCCTGTATGGACAATGCCGGGGAAAATTATGATATGAGATTCCCCAGCAAGAGAATGATATAACGATTTCATTCTTACCAGGTGCGATTTCATTCACTGCCAGTGCAATATTTCATTCATTGCCACATATTATTTCATTCGCTGCCAGTGCGATATTTCATTCACTGCCACACAATATTTCATTCACTGCCAGATGCCTTTTTGCCCCTTTCTTAGAATGGGAATCATTTCTCACACTTAGAAAAGGGAACGCTTTTTGCCCCTTTCTAAAAGGGTAGTCATTTTCCACACTAAGAAAAGGAACGCTTTTTTGCCCCTTTCTTAGAATGGGAATCATTTCTCACACTTAAAAAAGAGAACACTTTTTGCCCCTTTCTTAGAATGGGAATCATTTCTCACACTTAAAAAAGGGAACACTTTTTTGCCCCTTTCTTAGAATGGGAATCATTTCCCACACTTAGAATATGTTTTTTTCTGATATGTTTTTTTTTTCTGATATGTTTTTTTTCTGATATGTTTTGTTTTTGGTATGTTTTGTTTTTGGTATGTTTTGTTTTTGGTATGTTTTTTCTTCGGTATGTTTTTTTTTTG
>QLOU01001891.1:0-10302 GCA_003313715.1 Russula abietina | reverse complement strand
CTCGGATATGGACTAGCACAGTTTCTATTTTATACTTCTGTGCGACAGATAGAAGTTCCATAGTCTCTTCAGGTGTTGGTGGAATAGGGGGGAACGGGGGAAGGATGAACGTGAGAAGGTAGCGAAGGATTTTGCCACTCTCGGGTAGCTGTACCACCGGAAATGAATCTGCAGCATTTGCGTCACCGGGGGGATCTAAAGTTCTTCGTACGAGATCGTTGAGGATAGGGGAATTATGGATGATAAAGACCTTCGGCACTCGGAAATGATGACAGTCCTTAGAACGGAGGATGATATCTGCGCCAGGGTAGTCGAGTATGTTCGCAAGAGGTTCGTCTGTGGTGGAGGTTGCTTCAGAAGAGACTGGAGACATAGTGTCGTGATATCGTGTAAAATGGTGCGTACCCTAGGAACCCTTTAAATATACGCTGAGTCTGCGGAGTCGTAATGATACACCGGGAAGACCACCTGACTGAAGCGTGTCCTGGGCAGTGGGTATTGAAACTATTGAAGTGTTTGTTGGTGTACGTAATTTGTCCACAAGAGGTTCCCCTGTACTGCGGGTCACTTCTGGACGCATGATAGACGTGGGATCGTAGTATCGTATGAATGAAGTGCACTTTGGGACCCTGAAAACCCCACCAAGCCGCGGCGATTAGAAAATGCTCTACGACGCAGGGACGGAGGACCTACAGGGCAAGCACTCATGCTGAGCTGCGCAGTCGAACAAATACACTGGGAAAACCGGACGCAAGACGGCGTAGCTGCGGAAAGTCCTATCATGATGAGCTTTTGATCCACGTTGCGTCCATGTGCAATTGAGTGCCAACGCGGCCCGGGCCGAAGCCACGCGGCAGCAATAAGCAAGGGAGAGTCACGTGAAGGACCATCGATCATCTAGTTCTGTATTCATCAGACCCAAGGGCTCGCATGGACCTCCGAGTCCAAGTTGTGGACCGTTTGGAAACCAGAACTGTCAGTACCTTTGCTACGAGTTTCTATAGACTACTGCGACAGTATGCTCACTATTCTGACCTTCGACCACCTCGGCATAGTGAAGTCTTCGACGCAACCATGAGTACTATTCAGATAAAAAGCCGATGGGGCAAAGCGTTCAGTAAATCGATCATGATGGTGGTTCTGATGGTCGGAGACACACAAACAACCGAACAAGCACAGGAATTGGCTCCTAGAAGATTTGTATTGCTCCGTCCTACCGATTCCTATCACTAAATGGCACTAATTTCCGCACTCACTGCCCAAGTAGTTGGTCTTCCACAAGCCTCTGCGTCGTAAATTTTCAGTGGTTAGATCTAGGGGGTGCTAGAAATACTTGCTGCAAACAACACTCGGGTTGATCTCAGCAAGTAACCCTACATACGGATCGTCACCAGCCCTCCTACGCCAAATTGTCCCTGTGAGAACCTTGTACTGCAACCAGAATATTTCATTGGCATTAACATGCGTCTCAAGTCAGGATAAAGGTCCTATACATCTCCCTCTGTATTTTGCACTGAGATAAATAACATGTCTCTTGAGCCGCGACAAGACTCACCAGTTACCTCCGAACAGACCTTATCACGATAATAGAAGTAAGATCCACTTGCAGCTTGCAATGAGTCACGATTTCATTATTCGTGGACATAGATAGCTAAAGTCTGGAGACGGGATGAGCAACCCGTCCATGTAGGATCAAATCAAAGCACACCTTAAGTAAAGCCTGAGTTATATTTCTAAATGCCTCCTGAAACAAAAGAGATACACACCGTGATCTTGCTCAAGGCTTGCATTAATCTATCCTCTAAATCCTTACAGAACTGCTCCCCTTTCAGTGCGTGTGCCTTCGTACAAGAGATACAACAGTTACGAGTTGATATGACCCTCTAGAGCTGAGAAGTAGTCCTTATGGATGCTTCGAGGACTTAAGAGAGGTATTTAAAATGCCTGCACAAATCGTTGAGGTGCTTCTGATAAAGTTCAGTTAACCAAGATGGCGACCATCCAGTCGTCTCTTGATCCGGACTTGAATATGCATACAACAACGGGTGCCTATGATTACGATTTAGTTGAGTACAAGGAGTCCAAACATTGAAGGGAGGCTGGTCGAGATGGAGAAATGATCTAAAACATGCGATGAGATTGTCCCGGCAGCGTTTGCGGCAACGGGCAAGGTCGCGCAATGCCCAACCATCGAACAATCGCAGTCCTTCTCCAAGAATTTCAAATGTCATCGGGTGATCTAGCGTCTGACGGGCTTGCATTTTCCATTTCCGGGATGAGGCCTTTGCAACTTGCAATCGCATATGCAGAGAAGGCTTCGACACCCTTTGGCATAGGAAATATGTCATGGCTGACCCCGACACGGATAGATGATTGTATTGAAGCCATTTCGTATTTCTGACACGCTGCGAGCAGATACAACACCTGACTTTAGAGTTGGTCATCACCACTGACGAGTAGTGAGCAAAGACAACACCTTCTCGTAAGCATTGGGTACCACCAGACGCATGTGGTAGAGCATAGAGACAAGAGTAAGCCGGGGAGCGGGAATCCGGGTTGTTCCACCGAAAGCTCGGTTGCATCATCATCCGAGGCCAAGCTACTCGTTCCAGCATCTCCTGACTGGTTCAATTTTCTTCCTCCGCTCTCTATGACATCTGCTCCCGTTGTTTCCCAATCCGCACCTCAAATCGCCACTTTCCTCGACCGTGCCTCCTCTTTACATGCATCTGAACTCTCCACCTTCTCCGCTTTACCAAACGCGACGGGCAGTTCTGCGTCTGATCGAGCTTTCCTGCGCAATATCCTTTCCGGAGGCACCCTAAGCGATTGCCTTAGCGCGCTCGTCCTTAGGGCGCTCCTTTACACAACATCTGAGCATTAGAAGCCTTGAAGGACCTGACGGAAAAGGGACGAGGCGGTGTCAGTGCGTCACAGGATGGAGAGAAGGGTAAAGGAAAGGCGACGGGGAGAGAAGATAGGCTTAAGGCTGCCAGGGCAATTATGGACTGGTAGGTCGGAGGCGGTGCTCCGAATCGAAAACTAAGGTGTGTCGTCAACTTCTCTTCAACTACGCATTCATTGATGCACGAGGCAGATACTTCCGTGACCAACCCCTCTTACACCCTGATGTAACGGATCACTGCAGCACCTCGTCATCTGGTACTTCGAAGACCGGTTGAAGAAGTACTTCTTTTCCTACCTTCAAATACTCGAGGTATTACAAGAAACCCTTTTCTTCTGCGCGCTTTGCTCATCATTCCTCAGACCTTCTCCTTAGACACACTCTCATTTGTCCGCATGCAGTCCCTCGCCTTAATGTCCACCCTGCTTCGCTCTAATCCGGAACAGGAACAAAATTTACTACGTTTACTCGTGAACAAGCTTGTGCGTCTGCCTTCTTCATGTCAATATATCGCTTGCTGACGCATTTACGATTTACGATTTCAGGGCGATACGGAAAGCTCCATCTGTGCCAGAACGAGTTACTACCTCCTTCATATTCTACAAGAACACCCAGCAATGAAGGCAATCATCGTTCAAGAAACCACCGCACTAATTATGAGGCCGACTCCGCCGATGGCGCCCTCTACGGGTTCCCATTCTCAAACACAGAGACACATCCAGTTCTCGAATGATCCAAAGTCAGCACCGCAGCGGGAAAAGAACGTGTGGTGTGCGCATGCACAATATTACGCAGCTATCACCTTCAACCAGATCGTCTTGTCATCATCTGCTACTGACCGCGCTGCAGCGCGAAAACTGATGGACGTCTATTTCCAGCTTTTCCGCGAAGTTGTTGGTGAACAGGAGCCTGAACCGGTTGATGTCGATACAACCTCTACAAAAAAAAACTTAAAGATAAGGGAAAGGAACCGGTCCTCAAGAAGAAAGGGCACCGAAGAGGGAAAAGTAAATAAGTGCGTGGCGCTGCAGGATTCACGGAGGTGCAGGACGCAAATGCAAAGTTACTCGGGGCAATACTCACGGGCATAAGTCGCGCTTTGCCATATGCACTACTCGGTGGAGGGGAAATAGAGTGTGTATTTACTGCCTACTTTCACTGCTTGTGTGATTTGACTGGCGTTTGTTAGATTCGAAAAGCACATGGATACGCTCTTCCTTCTCATTTATACTTCAACGTTCAACATTTCTCTACGGGCACTTACGCTCATCCAGCAAATTGCGGCATCGTCTCCGACTTCTTCACCTATAGTCCCGCGGTTTTACCGTGCACTATATGCGACTTTGCTCGACCCCCGCCTACATACCGCTCGCAATCAAGCGCTATTCTTGAACTTATTGTTCAAAAGCTTGAAGACCGATTCCAATCAAGCTCGGGTCATGGCATTCGTAAAGCGGTTTTGTCAGGTTCTTGTGAGTGGGTTTGGTGGATCCGAACTCGTAGCAGGTGGGCTGTGGCTACTCGGCGAGGTGAGTTTTCAGTAGTTATATGCTTAACTGAGTAACGCTTATTTGATCCAAGCTGTTCAATACTTCGCCAGGCTTACATGCCCTCATTGATCGAGCCCCTTCACATGGCACCGAAGTTGAAGAGTACGACCCATATAAGGGTGAGCCGCAGTATGCCCATGCCCAATCATCCGCTCTTTGGGAATTAGTGCGTTGCTCTGTTGGGCTCATCATTGTCATCCTGGTGCTTATAAGTATAAATAGACAACTCTACTTCACCACGCGCAACGATCGCTCTTTTAGCGCGTCAACTTCTCGGTCATGAACCGTTGACGAGCAGTCCAGACCCTTTACACGCTAACGCATTTCTTGGACCGTTTCGTCTACGAAAACCCGAAGAAGGTCGGAGCGAGGGGTACAAGCACCATGCAGCCCTCCATTGCTGGGGGTTGGTGGCGTAAGTAGGGTGAGGGTGGACGTACAAGAGACACCCCTCAATGTCGAAGGGTGGTGGCGACGTGGGGAAAATGGGGTCGCGCCGGATCAGGTGTGTTGTCGTTTCGCAGAGAAAACATGTCACGATGCTCAAATATTTGCCAATAGGTATTTTTCCAGCGATACTTCTCCCAGAAGCATGGGAAGGAACAGGTGAAGGCGGCTAAAGTGGACAAGCGGAAGGCCAATCATCATGATTCCGATACGAAATCCGACGGGACAGTTGAGGATGGTAGCAATGAAGATAGCGACCCGGAGGAAGCGGCCATTTGGAAGGTGCGCCTAACTGGATTGCGTGAAGCCGGTACTGTTGATGGAATTGATACAGGCAATGAAAATGACTCTGCCAAAGACCGAGGATGACGAAGATGACGAAGATGTTGATGTTGGCGATGACAATGACGACGACAGACGCTTCGACCATTCTGTTCAAGACTCAGAATCTGATGAGCATGCTTTCTCGGACACCGATACCGAAGAAGACGAGGAAGCGTCAAGCAATGCTGAGGATGATATCAACGACAATTGGGAACTTGATGATGTTGGGTTTTCGGGTGTTGACGGCTCGGTAAATTCAGATCATCTGCGGACCCCCGGTTGAAACTTACAGTCATGGTCAGGTTGGATCTGACGCGCAGGTGTTACCCACTTTGAACAGTGGTAAGACACGGAAGCGCAAAGGGCGTGGGGATGAGGATGAGCGGAGTCCCATTCCATGCACGATCTGTCGCCCATATCGTTGAAGAGGCCGGTAGCTCGTTCCATCCCAAGGCCCCAGTAAGTAGTCGGGAGGGATTTGTGATGTAATTATTCGTATCCGCACGAACGGCTATGCGATTGAGTGTCATGCCCGAGGGGCAAGTGCCGGACTCGAGGTGGAGTGTGAGGGAGACAAAGGATCTGTTACAGCCGCGGCCAGGACAGCACAAATTGGCGGGTTGGTGAACTCCTGGAATTCAAGTGGTTACGTTACGGAGGTTACTCTCGCTCTGGACATGACGATCGTAACTTAGTCGCAGCAGTGATGGTGGTTGGGACATTGTTTGTAGTGCTCTCTTGACGCGCATAGGAGCTTGCGAAGCCAAGGCCGCACTCAGTGGAACCTGGAATCCCTTTTGTGTTGTTCCGATCCGGGAACCAAATCGCGCAGCGATCACAAATACGCTATGGGGTGGTCGTGGTTTGGGTTGTGGAGAAGTGGATTGCAGGACCTGGGAGCTCGATCTCATGTAAAACGGCATGACTCGTGTGGGGATACTGAAATGTGTGCGTCATAAAAACCAAATAGAAAAGTATTTTGAATAGACGCTTTCAACTCGAGCATGCCAGACTGGTGACCGATATCGTCAGAATTATAGCGCTCTACTGTACAGTTCTGGACTCCGGCGCTCGGCACTCTCCGATAACATGCCAAACATTCTCCCACGTCATCTGGCATGGGGAACAGGACGAAAACGAGGACCGTGGGTGCATATTGCGTGCTTGCCCACTTGTGTAGCCTAGACCCACAAACCCTCACTGGCCTCACTCCCTCCGGTATACACTAATCATTCTTTCTTAGCTAGTAGAATGGCCGCTCAACGAGATGTGGAGTTCAACCAGAATGCGTGTGTACTACTAGATGGCCTTGATTAGCGACTTTTCTGATACTGACCCATTACTCCAGCTCAGGTCCCTCGGCATCGCAAAGCGCAGGGCGAAAGTGCGTCGATCCCTTCTTTTGTGTAGTGATACTGCTCAACAACCGCCTTCAAACAGAAACAGCGCTCAAATCGCCCAATCGCACGGAAGACTATCAAAGCAACGCGTTGAGGTGACAGGTTCGTGCCTTTTCCTAATCCTATTCCTTGGTGCCTCGATACTTTTCAATATTTTGCTTAGTCGTTCGAGTGGATAATGTACCTAGTATCAAGAAGAACCCATTTCTCAAGAGGAAGGTATACGTCACTGTATCCAACCTTGAGACAACGGCGAAGACCACAGACGCTCGTGTTAAGAGACATATGGTAAACTGGAATCAGAAACTGGAACCCTTGTAAATTTTCCCTATTTCCTACCAGTTTATCGCTTAAAGCTCCGTTCAGCCTTGTACAACAGTCTTCAAATCTCACAGTTTGCCTTTATGCGAAGCGATCTGCACATCCCGACGTCCTCATAGGCACCCATGAGATGCGGATACCCCTAGCTTCTCAAAGTGGTTCGTTTTGTTGAGGATTCCCTTTCGTTTGATCAACTGAAGATCTCGCGTGCAGACATCCCATGCACCCTCAGGAATGGTACTGAGGGAGCTGCGCGGTCGGCCCAACTGGTCACAATATACATAACGGTCAACTTTACACCTCCGGACCTGTACGATGGCCCCCCAAAAATACCAACCGAAGATGACAATTTTCCCGCCGGACAAGCTACTATACTGGAACACTCCCCCGTACCCGAATATCTTTTGCCCCTGCCGAATGACCAACCCGTCGAAACTGACAACGCCATGCCTCAGAGTCGGGAGATGTCGCCTACTGAAGATTTTCTCTTCGTTCTGGATCGTGCCGATGAAGCGATAAAGCCGATTGTCCCAATTGACCGATCAACTACATGGGAAAGGGCTGTTGAGAATATTAACTGGGTGATGGATACGTTAAGTCCAATTGCGGAAGTGCGCATGATGCCTTTTTTTGTCCTCGACTGGGCTAACTTCCCTACTCAGGCTTTCCCATTCGCAAAGATGGCGCTTAGTTTACTCTCAGTGATCCCCAAGGTACGTTAATTTGCGTCGTTTTCCGGACAAGATACTCATCTGGATGGATGGTAGACGCTCCTGGAACAGTACCAACGTGACCGAAGTGTTCAAATCCTGGTCGAAGCTATACACGACGCGTTAGATTTCGCGCATGCTAAAGACACATTAAAATGCATCAAGTTGCAATCTAGACAGGCCGATCTCCTTACTCTCATGCTGAAGGATGTCTGTGCTAGCTGTAAATTCATCCAAACGTATGTGGAAGACTCGCAAGGTACCTTGTGTTCATCTGCTACATTGGCTTTTGTAAACACGCTATTTTCAGTAAAGAGGATATTGAAGGGTTTAGGCGGTGGGCTCGATAATAAAATTAAGGACTTGTCCGATGCTCTTGTCGAGTGCCGAAGGGCCTTCTTGGATCAGGCTATCATCTATACGCAGAATACTGCATCTCAAATTCTGGATGAATTGGAAAAAATATCGACTCAAGTTTCAGATGCCGGTATGTAGTTTTTGATGACTTCTGGAGTACCGATCCGATATTTGTCATAGAACTCGATGCAAAAATCAGAGAAATCCCGTACGGACTTCACTCGCGATTTAGGCCCGACAAGGGCTGCCTTATGGGAACACGCGTGGCATTCCTGGACTTCATTGTCAAGTGGGTGAAAGACACCGACTCAGACACGGAACGTAGCCTTGTTCTTTTCGGACAAGCAGGCACGGGGAAGTCGTCAATCGCGCATGAGATTGCAGGACGGTTCGACAAAATGCACCGCCTTGCGTCGTCGTTTATTTTTTCACGGAGCGACCAATCCGAGCGGAAGCCCTATCACTTGTTTACGACCCTTGCTCGTAATCTCGCCGACCACTATCCTTCGTTTAAAACCGCACTCGGAAGAGTCGTAAAGGACAAAACCGATCTTCGACTTGGCACTCGTGACTACGATACCCTGTTTGAATCCCTCATCCTGGAACCACTTAAGGACCTGCACATCGTCGGCCCTACCCTTATCGTAATCGATGCCCTCGATGAGAGTGGGGACACAACCAGTGGAACTGGGTTACACGCATTCCTCGCTAAAAATCTCATCAGACTCCCACCGAACTTCCGCGTAGTCATCACCTCCAGACCAGAACACACTATCGAATCCGCACTCGCTAAAGCGCCATCGGTTAAGATCAAATACATGGATGATGCCGAGCTGGCTGCCGAGGCGGATAAGGACATTCTTACCTTCCTTCGGGGAAAACTCCCTTCAGATAAGTTCGGAGGTTACGTCGACGCGCTGGCAGTGAAGGCAGAGGGATTGTTTCAGTGGGCTGCAGTCGCGAGTCAACTGGTCCTAGATCCTCCCGAGGGCTTTGATTATAGTGAGAAAAAGTGTATCAAACATCTTCTGGAGTCCAGTACAATCCGTAGTGGACAAGACCCGTTGGACGAGCTATACCAAGAAGTCCTCGGGGGGTACCTGAAAAGCCAAAAAGCACGAGATCTCTTTCGCTCTGTTGTTGGACAACTCATTGCTTCAATCGAACCCCTCACTATCAGCTCACTTATTACTTTGCGAGAACACGCCTGTTACGACGAGGACAGTGATGCCGCCGTTACTGGAACACTCCATCGCCTCGGCTCATTGTTAAGCAATGTCAATTCTCCCGACAAAGACCTTCCCATCATTCCCCTCCATACATCATTCCGTGATTTCCTCACAGATAAAGAAAAGAGTCGCGATTTCTATGTCGGTGTCCGTGATGCTCACCATCAATTGGCCCATTCCTGTCTCAATCTACTACTCGATCCCGTCGATGGCCTCAAATTCAACATCTGCAAACTCGAAACATCGTATCTTGCCAACGATGACGTCGAAGACCTTAGCACTCGCGTTGAAGAACACATTCCACCCGCTCTATTGTATGCCTGTCGTTTCTGGGACGATCATTTGAAACACACCGACCTCAAGACGGATCTTTTTCGAAAAGTTGAAACACTCTTCAAAGAGAAATTTCTGTTTTGGTTGGAGACCCTTAGCTTGACCAGACTCATCGGTCTTGCTCCATCAGCGATCGCGACTCTGAATACGTGGTTGGCGTCTAGTCAGGGTGTGAGTACAACATCTGGTCCGATGAGAAATGCCAATGGCTAATTGCAGTGCTCACAATAGGGTTCCGGGTGTGGGGAATTCAGACCATTCGTTAATGACGCCGCTGTATTCGTACGGCATTTTGGGATGGCCATGGCAAAAAGTGCTCCACATATTTATCTTTCGGCTCTACCATTTGCGCCGACTTGTTCTCTTGTCTCCACGCATTATTCGACCTCATTTTCTGGAACACTACACGTGGAACGGGGACAATTGTCTCATTGGCCATCATTAGAAATGGTGATTCCAAACTTCGGACCTGTCACATCCATTGCACTCTCTCCAGATGGCCAGCACATCGCCTCAGGTTCGCATGATCAAACAATTCGTGTGTGGAATGCCACGACGGGAGAAACAGCCGCAGGCCCTTTCACAGGACACACCGATTCGGTCTCGTCTGTGGCATTCTCGCCAGATGGTCAGCATATCGTCTCAGGTTCTTTTGATCAAACAATTCGTGTGTGGAATGCCACGACAGGAGAGACAGCCGCAGGCCCTTTCACAGGACACACCGGT
>QLOU01001888.1:0-12543 GCA_003313715.1 Russula abietina | reverse complement strand
ACATTTTTATTAAATAATTAATATATATTAAAAATAAGTTATAATTTTGAATAGCTCTAATTTAAATTATTAGTAAAAATCTTAATAATTATAAAAGCGAGGTTACAGATTCTTAGTTAATAATCATTGCTCTAGTAACAAAGTGTATCTATTTGATATAATTACTTTAGATGGTTTAATAAAAGCTAATAACTAGACTTTAATTTTTGATTTTAAGATTTTAAACAAATTTAAAATAGAAAATTGTCTCTTGAATTAGTTTTAATTTAAGTAGAATATTGTTCCATTTCATTTAATTTGAATAGGGGTGTAACCTGTGACACCTGTGTTTGAATTTGACAATTTAAATAGGCAGTCTGTCACCTGTGACTCTAGAAAATTTTTGAATATTATTAGTGTCTATACTATCTATTTGGAGCAAAATTTGAATTTGGCTTTCAGTGACCATGGGACCCTTTTGGACAACCTCTCTGTGACCTATAACTTCCAAAATATTTCAGAAAATTTTAGAGGCTGTAACCTGTGATATTCAAATTGAATAAAATGGCATAATAAGGTCTTTTAATTTTTAGCTTGACTAATAATTATCTATTCTAATTTTTTTCTTGAAATATTTGATTAATAGTTAAATTAAATTAACAAAACAGTTTAAAGCTAATTAAATAATTTAAGATCAATTAATTACATTGCTTAGAGTTGATAGGAGACTTTTGAGCTTTTAATCTTATTAATAGTATTATAATTTTAATTATTTTAAAATTATTTTTTAGTATAATAATAACTTTAAGCATATTTATAAAAAGATTGTAAAATATAGACATTTATAAATAATATGATTTATATAGTTTTCTAACTTAGGGTTTAGGGTGGCGAGCGAACGAACCCACGAGCGAAGCGAGTGGGTGAGTGAGCGAGAGAAGGAGAGTGATCACCTGAAGACTTGGTGGTCGTTGGGGGGACCACCGGACCAAGTTTCGTCTTCTTTTAAGACTCATCAGTCCAGGTTAGATTGGCGATTGAACTTACAGCCACCGGGCTATGATTGGCGTGGGTGGAGTATGGTTGCCGGGTTTTCTGAAAGGGGATGCTTGACGCCATGATCACGACAGAGCACGCAATCATTCCCACGCACGGACGTGCGCACGGACCACATGATGTCATAGTGATGTCATGGCCTAGACTTGTGACCTGTGAGTTAGAACCAACGATCGTTGTTAGGTCAACGACCAATTAGATATAAAGTCATAGCTAAGACGTACGTCATAGAACTACCTAGACCGCAGTAAGCACCCGGACCATTCGGCCCGGTCGAACATCTCGGAGCGCCCGACACCCACTTTCAAGAATGTCTCAGAGTTGTCACGTGCCGAGGCACGTGCAACAGGCGCCCGGGAGCCGGCCCGGCGTACTAGCGAGCGAGAACTATCCATTTTATGTTTGGATTAGGCCTCCATAATCCATCCGTGATGTGATTGGCTGCCGTGGGTGCCTGATTTCCAAAAAAGGAAAGAGGGTGGGAAAATGGATTTTGAAGGGGTATGTAAATTTGAAATTGGACGGACACGGGCGCTTAATTTCCTTTTTTGGAAATTTGAAATTGGACGGATGGATGGATGGATGGACGGACGGATGGGCGCTTAATTTCCTTTTTGGGTTTAGGGTAGGGTTTAGGGTGAAGGGGGGAATGAAGCCCACACCCTGGACTAGTGCTACAATAACTAGGCAAAGTAAAGGTCTCTCAAAGAGAGGGAAGAACAAAAAAAGAGACAAAGAAGAAGCAAAATGATAGCAAAAAGAAAAAAGCAACAAGGACTTCACACCTTTGTTTAAGGAAAAGTAGTGGCTTGCTACTTTCTGCACTGCTGTGCTTCTTCAGTCCCTAGCAGGGGGATAGGTGGAGTAGAGGAGTAGAGGAGGTAAGAGAAGAGAGGAAAGAACCTGTTGTTCTGACCAATTTGGCTCAAAAGTGAAGGGTTTATATATGGCTTTTGCCCCCCCAGAAATGGAAAGGGAATTTGTGCAAAAGTGGGGCAAATAAATTTTCTGACAGGTGTCAGAACCAAGGTAACTGATGGTTGTAAAGAGCAACCAATGACAGTTATGACATTTATTTGACAGTTGTAACAGTTGCTTGACAGTTGTGACAGTTGTAATGACAGTTACAACAGATGTCTGTTGGTTGCTTGACAGTTGCTACAGATGTCAAGTGATTGCTTGACAGTTGCAACAGGTGTCAATGATTGATTGACAGTTGTTGACATTTCTGACAGTTGTGACAGATGTCTGATGGTTGTTTGACAGTTTTGACAGTTGTGACAGCTGTCTGATGGTTACTTGACAGTAAAAAGTGTCAAAAAGTATTGGAAATTGTAGTGTTATATATACTGGATTGTTTTGAGGGAAAAGGACATCTGTCCCTTTCCCTTTTGCCCTCTATTATGCTTCCTTTCTTCTACTTCTACTTCTGGCTTTGTTTTCTTGTATGGGAAAACTCTGCCCTTTTGTTTTGTTGTTGTTGTCTACTTTGTTTCCTTGTATGGGGAAACTCTGTTCTTTTATTTTGTTATGTTCTTTTTACTTGTTTTGTTTTTTCTGTCTTTGTTCTTTTTCTGTCTTCTTTCTTTTTTAGATAGATT
Source organism: Russula abietina (assembly GCA_003313715.1). Taxonomy (NCBI): domain Eukaryota; kingdom Fungi; phylum Basidiomycota; class Agaricomycetes; order Russulales; family Russulaceae; genus Russula; species Russula abietina. The sequence continues at coordinate 9,907 of QLOU01001888.1, read as the reverse complement.
AGATAGATTTATCTTATCTTAGATAGATTTATCTTATCTTAGATAGATTTATCTTATCTTAGATAGATTTATTTTATCTTAGATAGTATTATCTTATCTTAGATAGTATTATCTTATCTTAGATAGTATTGTCTTATCTTAGATAGTATTATCTTATCTTTAGATAGTGTTGTCTTATCTTAGATAGTATTATCTTATCTTAGATAGTGTTATCTTATCTTAGATAGTTTTTATCTTATCTTTTAAATAGTAAACCCTCTTTTTAGTTAGCAACTAATTAGTCAAATTTAGGTACTTTTAGGGTTTAGGGTGTAGATTAGGGGTTTAGGGTTTTTTTAAAAAAGGAAGTATAAAGTATTTTCCATCAGTCTTTTTAATACATCTTTTTTAAGTTGTAAAATAATCAAGTTGCTTGTGAAGCCTTACTTATATAAAGTAAGTTAAATAGATATTATCTCAATTAGAGTCAAGATATTTAAAGCTTTGAGTAGTGTGTTGTATTGGATGGTTTATCTTAGATTTACTAGGCTTAAAGATATTAAGGCTTTTAGAATACAATAAAAACTAGAGCACCAAATTCTGTTGGTTTCTGTCACCTTTAAATCACTTGAACAGCTTTACTGTTTCTAAGATGGCAAAATAACTTTCTAAAGTTCAGTTCTGCCACTTATGGGAAATTTAAACCCCCTATGGGGTACCCATTTAAATCAAGGTATTAAGGCTTTTCAGACCATTTTTTCATGGCCAAAGCACTGTTCTCTATAGGTTTTTAACCAAATTAGAAGAGAATTTTTTCTCCCAGCTTAGCTGTAAGGATATTTAAGGCTAAGAGCAGTTACTAAGAATTGTGGTTCTGCCACTTCAAGGGAAATTTAAACCCCCTATGGGGTACCCAAGCTTTGTAGAATCTTAGATTAGCCTTCTTTTACAGCAAACTACTAGAGCATGTCTTTTTGGTTGAAAAGTACATTCTGCTACTTGAAATGAGAAATTTAAGCCTCCTTTGAGGTACTCACACTAATTAGAAATAATTTTACTTATAACTTAATTATTCTTTGTTAAAAGAATGGTAGGTGTTGGCCTTGTCTATCCCAACAAGGTGGAACACTACTCTGAAAAGAATGTATTGTTATTTTGCTTAAAAAAGTCATATATTAGTCCCAAGAGTAAAGTATGGGTGCTTAACTCTTATATTAAGTAGGTTGGTCTCTAAGACTCTTTACCTGACTGGTGGATGCACTAAATACTTCCTTTTAGCCTAAAGGGGGCATCTAATTTCTACCAAGTCAGTTGAGAGAACTGCTTTGCCTTATCCTTTCAATTCTCTATAATATAGCTTCAATGAGTTTACTCAAAGTTAAGAAAGGGGAGTCTGTGCTGAACCTTGACTAGTACACTCACATGGGGCCTTTTAGATCAAGACATGCTTTACTGCAGTCCACAGATTGTTCCTTTTCAAGTTGCTACATTATTAGGCCAAAATATGGCTTGCTAAGTGAAATACAAAGTCTAGATGAATTGCCTGTATGACAGGTGCCTTTTGAAGGCCATTTGTGTTCATCCTCACTTCTGATTCTTTAAATAAAGAGTCAGCTTCTTTTTGGCTATTAGCCATTTACCTGGTTTTTAGCATATAATGTTGTAGTACATTGTTGGCTTTGCTTGTAGTGTCTTTTTTGCTTAAATAAGTTTTCCAAAAGTTTGTAGAAGTACTTAGTTTACACAAAAGGTGGTTCTTTGGCTGTGGTCACTTTTTATTAAAAGAGTTTGATCTGCTAGGTATACTAGTTTGAGATAGCTTTCTTTTCAAGCTAGATGTTGGTGTTTGGTATAAGAGGTGTGAAAATTTTGGATGAAAATTATTCACATCTATAATATTGTGTTTTCTTCCATATTGGTACCATGTATTTTTAGATGTATTGAGAGTCTCTAAGAGATCTTCTTCATTATTGGGCAATTTATTTCTTTCAATAATTTCTGAAAGAATGTCTATACAACAACTAGCATCAGCCATTGCATCATGTGGATTTGGATTGGATGGAAGATTGTATGCTTTTATAGCATCACTTAGTTTTTGTTTCTTATTTATCCAAGTGGCTGGGTATAAGTCAATTGAATATTTGTGAAAGAGTGGTATATTGTTTTGAGCACAATGTCTTTCCAAAATGGGAATGTCAAAGTTGTTGACATTGTAGCCCACTATTACAGTTTGGGAAAGATGTTGGGCAGCCAGTATTAATGCATCTTCTAAATCTAGAGCTTCTTCTAGTTCTTCATCACCAATGTGGTTAATATTAAAGGCTTTGTTGTCAATTTGAGAGTAAGTTTCCCATGGCAAGACATAACTTGACCATGTCTTAAAATAACTCAAAGTTTCAAATTCTGGGTCAATAATTGGTTTTATAATGGCAATTTGGAGTATATTGGCATTATTTATATCAACACCATCTGTTTCAATATCAAGAAATGCCAGTTGTGGCAAAGTATGCAGGCTATTTGCTATTGCAGTTATTTTAGCCTTTTGCATAAGTGTATTTTCAGTATTTATTTTTATTGGCTTGTCAATTGGTTCTTTGACATCAAAGGTGAACTTTTTAATAAAAGATGCTTGTTGCAACTCTGCAAGAAGATTTATCTTGAAAGAGTTGATGCAGTTTTCTGCATGAAAAGTGAGGTAGTCAATTGGTAACTCTTTAGAAGAGAGGCCTTTTTGAGTGTAATAGCAACTTTGAATTTGTTCATTCATTAGTTGATCAATGTGTTCCAAACTTTGCTTAAGATGCTGCAAAGCTTTGGTTTCAAACCAAGTGGAAAATTTTGTAGAGTTCATGTTACTAGAGCATTTTATTAGCTTTTTGTGACTTTTATAGAAGATGAAAAGAAGAAAGGCAAAAGCATTGTTACAGTCCTTTCTTTTTCCTTGCTTTTAAGCTAAGTACATGTAATTTTGGAGGCATTTTATAACAAATTGTGACTTTCTGACTAATGGATGGGTGCACATTGGCAAGTTTGAGAATATTGGCAGTAAATTAATTTAGAGCAGTTCTAACATTTTTCTGTGACACTATTGGATTATATTCTGTTTTAAAGAGCAGAGGTATAGTTTTTCTACTTGTAGATTTAGCTACAACAGTATATTTGTTTCTATTTTTGTGTTGGACTTGGCCCAAGGACCTTTGTATAAAAGAGAGGGGGTAGCCTCTTCTTTGCAATCTCAAAGTGAAAAGTTTGACCATCAATTTAAAGTCTGTTTCACTTGTACAAATTCTAGCATATCTAACTGCTTCACCTTTAATAAAGCCTCTCTTTTGGGCTATAGTGTGATAAGAGTGAAATGGCAAGTAAGCATAAGTATTGAGTTGCTTTTGATACACATTAGTATGTATTTTATTATTTTTAATAGAGACATTGACATCTAAAAAGTTGCAGAAATTTGCAGTAGATGACCAAGTCAACTTGATGGCTGGGTGAAGAGAATTAAGTTCATTTTGTAATTCTGTGACATTAGAGTCTTTGGTAAGAATGAAAACATCATCAATAAATCTCTTGTATAAGAGGAGTGTGTCAGAATTTTTGTATTTCTGCACAACATTTTTTTCAAGTTGGTACATAAAAATATTAGCATAAGGTGGTATCATTGGACTACCCATTGCTGCACCATTAGTTTGTTGATATATTTCTTTGTCAAAGACAATGTAGCCTTTGGTAAGCACAAATTCCATTGCTTTGATTAGAAATTCTCTTTTATGTCTATTTTGCCAGTCAAGCTCTTCAATAAAGTTACTAACAAGTTGTAGACCAGTATTTATGTCCATATTTGGATAGAGTGCTTCTACATCTGCACTGGCCACTTTTGCAGTAAGTGGCAGAACTGTAACATTTATTTGTTCAAAAGCAGCCAAAAGGTCATAGGAATCTTTAAGTACCCATTCTGCATGCTTCAAAAGTGGGTTAAGTTGGTTTGCAAGCCATTGTGAAAGGTGGAAAGTAAGCCAAGTCATGCTTGGTACAATTGGTCTACCTTTAATTGGTTTTTTGTGCACTTTGGCAGTAATGTAAAATTTCATTGGCTGCCATTCATCTTTGGGTTTTTGTAAAATCCACTTTATTTCATTAGAGTCAAGTTGGTCTTGATACTGCATAACCAAGTTGGTAAGACAGTCTACCAAGTAGTTGACAGTAGATTTATTTTCTACACCTTTGTAGTATTGTTCAGTAGTTTTGACATAAGATGCAGAGTTGAGATGTTCAAGACATTTTTCTAAGTACCAAGACTTTGTTACAACAGCATAGCCCAAATTTTTGTCTGCAAGTATGACCAAAGTGTTTTCTTCATGCAGAAGTTTGTTATATTGTTGTATATCTCTTTTATTTATATTTGACTTGGGAAAAATTGTGTTTGCTTTCAAAGAAGACTGTAAAAGATTGAGAGTTGCTTCAATATCTCTTCTTTGGTCCAAGTACATTGGATTCCAAGCAGATGGTATCCAATATTGTGGTATTACATTGTTTCCATCATCTTGAAACAAGTGTCTAAGTCTAATAGTTCTTTTGAAGCCTTTAATACTAAGTGGTAGAATAGCATTGTTTGGCTTTGGTATTGAAATAAATTTGGTGCCAAGTGCCAAGCAGTTGAGTGCACCAACTGGTATGGGTCTGCCAGTAAGGTTGTGCACAAGTTTTTGTGCAACACCTACTTCTCTTAAGTTTTGTTTCATTAGTTGAAGTTCTGCCCTTTCATCAAAGTAGTCATTTGCTTCCTTATTTCTGTCTCTAATTTTGTTTTTCTGTGCTTTGGAAAGCCTTCTATTTTTAGGCTTTGAGTTGTTACTATTTACAGTAGGTAAAGGGATTGGTTGTATAGTATTTACATTCCCCTGCCCCTTGCTGCAGTTCCTCTTCCTCTTGAGGCCCCTCTGTAATTGCCTCTGTTGTTCCCTCTGTAAGAAGTTCCCACATTGTTGCCCCTGCCTCTGGTGTTGCCCCTTTGAGGGTAGGGTTGGTATCTGTGGCTCTGCTGATGGCCAGAAGTGTGGTTCTACAGAGAAATTAGTGTCTGTATTTGCTCTTAATTGTGTGTCACTTACATTTGCCTGTTTCAAGGTTCTGCTTTCATTTTGGTCCTCTTTTTCCTGCTGCTTTTGGAAGGCATGCAGGGCTTGCTCTCTGGCCACTTGCTCCCAATGTGTGATGGAGCCAGTGAAGAGGTTGAAGGTGGCTTTGCCTTCTGCTTCAAAGGAGACTTGGTGGGCAGGGTCTGCAGCAGCTTTGTCTGTGCAGATCTTTTTTATGGAGCCCACCAAGCTCTTGATAATTTCATCTCTTATAGCATCTGAGTACTGAGTGGCCAGCTTTTCCTCTTTTGCATTTATGAGGGCCTGGTACAAGTCTTCCTTGTACTGGGCATGGATCTGGTCCCACAGTGCTTGGAGACTGGTAAGTCCATCTAGTGCCTTAGGGGCAGCTAGATCTGCTATGAACTTAGGGATCTTACCAGCCTCCTTCCTTTCCCTCAATTTATTAAGGTACAACTGAGACTGGTGACTACCTCTAACAGCTCCAAAGACCCTCTTCTGATGTTGGTTGTAAGTGGTGGCTAGCCACTCAACAATGGTGGTGTTGTCTTTGGCAGTAGGGGCTATATTAAGAGAGCATTAGTGTCTGAATGAGACAGTAATAGCAAAGGAGTACTTACTTTCATCCCAAAGAGATTGAAAGTTACCATCTGCAGGCTCTTGAGCAGGTGCTTGAGCAGGAGGTGGAGTGAGAATTGGAGGAGTGTTGGGCAACTCTTGGATTTGAGGCATTGTAGAGTGATAAGTGTCTGCCAATAATATGGTTAGCAAAGTCTAAATGTCTGCATGGAGACAAAAAGAGCAAAAGAATCTTAAGGCAAAGTGACAGAGCACAAGGTTGCAGACATGGCAAGCAATGTGATGACACCAACTCTGACTTGGACTGACACTTCAAAGAAGCAGCCAGTGAGCTCTAAATAGAGCCCTAAGACTTGCTAAGTCTTACCTCTCTAACACATGCCCATGGCAGAGGTGCAGAGACTAGGGGCAAATGTGCTCCACTAGGCAGAGTGGCCTAAACTACAAGACAAAGCAAAAGAGCAAGAATGAATTGTACTACAACAATCTATACTACCAGAGAAGAAAGGAGAGAGACACAAAAAGAGCCAAACTACCAAAGGGAAAGTTAGAGCACCTGCCCAAGTACAGTAAAGTAGGGTAGGGTTTAGGGTGAAAGGGGGAATGAAGCCCACACCCTGGACTAGTGCTACAATAACTAGGCAAGGTAAAGGTCTCTCAAAGAGAGGGAAGAACAAAAAAAGAGACAAAGAAGAAGCAAAATGATAGCAAAAAGAAAAAAGCAACTTAGGGTTTAGGGTTGGGTTTAGGGTGAAGGGGGGAATGAAGCCCACACCCTGGACTAGTGCTACAATAACTAGGCAAAGTAAAGGTCTCTCAAAGAGAGGGAAGAACAAAAAAGAGACAAAGAAGAAGCAAAATGATAGCAAAAAGAAAAAAGCAACAAGGACTTCACACCTTTGTTCAAGGAAAAGTAGTGGCTTGCTACTTTCTGCACTGCTGTGCTTCTTCAGTCCCTAGCAGGGGGATAGGTGGAGTAGAGGAGTAGAGGAGGTAAGAGAGGAGAGGAAAGAACCTGTTGTTCTGACCAATTTGGCTCAAAAGTGAAGGGTTTATATATGGCTTTTGCCCCCCCAGAAATGGAAAGGGAATTTGTGCAAAAGTGGGGCAAATAAATTTTGTGACAGGTGTCAGAACCAAGGTAACTGATGGTTGTAAAGAGCAACCAGTGACAGTTATGACATTTATTTGACAGTTGTAACAGTTGTTTGACAGTTGTGACAGTTGCAATTTAAGGGTGTATTTATAAATGGCCTCAGGGTTAAGGGTGGGTTAAGGGTGAAAAAATTAACAATTGACATGAAAATTGCCGCATCTAGAACTTGTTTCTAGACGCGGCACAGAAACATATATTACAACCCCCGCGTCTAGAAATCATTTCTAGACATGGCACAGAAATGTATAGTGCAACCCCCGCGTCTAGAAACCATTTCTAGACGCGGCACAGAAATATATAATATAATCCCGCATCTAGAAACCATTTCTAGACGCGGCACAGAAATGTATAGTGCAACCCCTGCGTCTAGAAACAGTTTCTAGACGCGGCCTATAAACATATATTACAACCCCCGCGTCTAGAAACAGTTTCTAGACGCGGCACAGAAATGTAAAGTGCAATCCCGCATCTAGAAACCATTTCTAGATGCGGCACAGAAACATATATTGCAACCCCCGCGTCTAGAAAGGTTTCTAAAAGCGGCCTATATTGAACTTGATACTGTGATTGCTGCGGGCACTCAATCGACACGAAAGTTGCCGCGTCTAGAAACGGTTTCTAGACGCGGCCCATATTCAAGATTTCAGAGCCCGCGGATCAGACAGTCTTGAGATATAAGGCAATCTTTGTAAAGCATATAACTGATACTGTGACTGCTGCAGGCACTCAATTGACACGAAAGTTGCCGCGTCTAGAAACTGTTTCTAGACGCGGCCTATATTTGAGATTTCAGGGTCCGCGGATCATACAGTTTTGAGATATAAGGTAATTTTTGTGCAATAGTATACTTGATACTGTGTTTGCTGCAGGCACTCAATTGACATGAAAGTTGTTGCATCTAAAAACTGTTTTTAAATGCAGTCTATATTTAATATTTTAGGGTCCGCGAATAATACAATTCTGAGATATAAGGCAATCTTTGTTTAGTGTATATTTGATACTATAATTGCTGCAGGCATTTAATTGACACAAAAGTTGCTGCACCTAGAAACAGTTTCTAGACACAGCCTATATTAGAATTTCAGAGCCCGCAAATGATACAATTGTAAGATATAATAAAATGTTACTATAGTATATACTTGATATTGTGTTTGCTGTAAATATTGAATTAAGATGAAAATTGGTGGATGTAGAACTGGATTCTAGACACAGGCTATATTTGAAATTGAGAGAATTTGAATGGTATAGTCTTAGATCCTAAGCTAAATTTTCTATAATAATATATTTAACACTATGCTTGTTATGAATAATGAAATTATGTGAAAATTTCTAAGTTTGAAACAGATTTCTAAATACTATAGTATTTTAATGTTATATATCACAGCTGCCAGTATTGAATAGATTCAATAAGTTTGTGACATTTGCTAAGATGTTATATACTAGATCTTTGCAATAATATTGACAATTTTGATTATATTATATGTTAGAAACCAAAAGTGTCAAAGTGTTAAAATAATCTAATATATTATAGTCACAGATAAGTATTATATTTTTGAAAAATTCCAATAACATAGTAGTTAAATATAAGTTATTGGATATTGAGTTGTGAATTTTTAAAATATGTAAATAAATTGAAATTTTAAAGATAAACACAGGATTTAAGGAGAATATATGGTAAAAAAAAAAGTTGACTAAGTAATTTGTGATATTTGTATATATGTTTGATGAGATTTTTAGAAGAATTGGATAATGTTGAAAATTGAAGAAAATTGAGGTTATAATAGAATTTGGTACAAGATGATTGAAATTGGCTGAAATTTTTTGAATGAATTAATAGTATGAAAACAAATAAATTTTGTATTTGGAAAAAAAATAACATATGATTGGTTGAGAGTTACACTAGCAATTATTATAGTTTAAAACAGTATTTGGCAATATATACATGAGCACCTAATTACTGTGTCTTTGGCCAAGTGACTGAAATTTAGATATGAAAGTGTTTAAAATATGATAAATCTGAAAGTATGATATATTGGATACTTGTTTCAATTTGAGATGAGATTTGGTGAATAAGTGTCCTAGTTTTGAAACAGCAAGAAAAAATGCAATGGTAGTACAAGCATGAGAATAAGTAAAGAGAGTGTGAGAATAAGTTAAGAAAAGCAGTACAAGTGCTCAATGAAAAAGGAAATATATATTGGCACATGAAACCTTCCTAGTCTAAAATTCTGAAACCAACAACTCCAAGTCACACTTCTGACACCAACTTGTACATATTTTCTGTAGACGCTTTAATTATTAATTTCTTTGTATGAAGAAAACTATTTAGAATTATTTTATGACAATTCTGAGCCTGCACAAGGATTCTGAACATGGGAAATTGATGAATTTAAAATTTGTTTTAATTTATAGTTAGAATTAAAACCCTTTATTTCTAATTGGGTTTGGGTTTAGTGTTGGGTTTAGCTTCGCATTTTTTGACATTTAAGCTCTTATCAGAGCATAAATAACTATGTTAAGCTACTTGTCACAACTTTGGCTTTCTAATGAGCCCAAGTACATCCAGATTGGCTCAGAAATGAAGGAGATATAATGCAAAATGATACAAATATTGATTTGACTGTAACTCGTTTGTTTCTGATCCGATTTGGATGTACTTGGACTCGTTAGAAAGCTAAAGTAAGTGAGAAGTGGAATATCTGCGCGTATAGACGCGGGTGTATACGCGCCGACCTGTACAGATCAAATATCAGCGCATATGCACGCAAATATATACACGCTGATATTTCACTTCTATAGGTCGGCGCGTATACACCCGCGTGCATACGCGCCAATATCTCATTTCTCATCTACATTAGCTTTCTAACAAGTCTAAGTACATCCAAATCGGACCAGAAATGAACAAGATACAGTTAGATCAATATTTGAGACATTTTTGATCATATCTCCTTCATTTCTGGTCCGATTTGGATGTACTTAGACTCCATAGAAAGCTAAAGTAAGTGAGAAATGAGATATTAGCGCGTATGCACGCGGGTGTATATGCGCCGACCTGTACAGATTAAATATTAGCGCGTATGCACACAGATATATACAC
>QLOU01001886.1:0-12930 GCA_003313715.1 Russula abietina | reverse complement strand
CAACGGCAACGACAGCAGTAGCAGGGGGAGTGTCCGACTCTACAGAAGCATACTTAGAGGTGCTTGAGTGAGCACGACCGTATAATAGGGGACTGATTGTACGAATTGGGGGAGTGGGTGCACGTTGAGAATCAAATGGAGGAGGTTCTAGCGGAGTGTCTGCAGCCGACCAGGAGCGTCTATTGCGCGTATTCGTGAAGTGAGATGAGCGGGGAGTGTTCGAGGGAGAGTGGAGGATAGAGATAGCTGGCAACCCAGGGCTGGGCGAGGGAGCGTACGAGTCTCTGTCCGAGCCGCTAAGGGTTATTGTGGGAAGAGGGGTAGTCGTTCCCCGGTGGAGGGTGGGACGAGGAAGGGACATGGCGTCAACATACTTCGATACGGGGACGTGCCATACATATATGCGTCTCTCTATATATCTCTACCGGCCCGGCCCAGGCACTCGGCGTGACTTCCCTGCCACTTTGCTTGCCACATTCCACAGGAGAAGACAGGATGTGCCATCCGATTTCCTTCTCTGAATGAGCAGCTTCCCACGGAAATTTTCATAGCTCAGGGACCCCAGAAACTCCCATTCTTGGACGTCACCAACATCCCCAACGGATATCTATATCCTTTTTAGGAGAAAGATAACAAGCAAAAGACACCGACCAGCCCCTCTTTTCGCGCCGTTCGACGCGATGCTTGGACTCATCATCGCATCATCGCTCACCTCGTCTTCTTGTTCCCTGTTGCTCCACAGATAATCACAGCGGCAAGTGAAGCATATCACATACTCATCATCCTCGCGTAATGCCCCCTTGGTAGTTAGGTTGTTTCCACATGTCATTAATATCTCATTAATATTGATCCTTTGCTTGATTGTCGGCTGTCAGCATGTCAGCTGTGTGGGACGACAGACAGTCTACTGACTGGCACTTCCATACGTAGTACAATTCGGCACCAATTGGCACCAATCCCTTGCCCCAAAACACTTCTCAAGCTCCTCTTAGGCGCGTTCGCGATAATCGTTGTTCGACTTCTACTGAGTTCTCGTTATACGGGCGATCAGCAGTCTCTGCTTCAACTTGCAGGACACTCTACGAGCGTTTTGACGACGCCTCGCTTTCTTCTACAAGAAGCCCATCGTATCACGCCCATGGCTATCTCCGGAGGACCCCGGGAAGTCTCATTCATTCACCCACGTTCAAGTAGTCAAAATCACTCAATTCAGGTTCACAAACTGATAAGCCTCCTCGCGCATAGCCTAGCACTTTCAACCTCATAATATTATTGTCCTACCGGTTGTCGTAAAAGGATCGTGTGTTTATGCAGGCCCATTTCTTCACTCGCAACCCCACTTCCGAGTCCACCTCTATTTCTCCCCCCTTCCAGTCCCGCCCCGCCTTTGCGATTCCCGTCCGCACGTCATACCTTGAAGTTATGGATTATGACCGCTATGATGCGCTACTGCACTTCATCTTCAAGCAGACCCAGGGCGACGCGTGGTTCCGCCCCGACGCCCACGACATTGCAGCTGGCGTGTGTCTACGCGATGATGCAGGTTCTTACCGCGTGTTCCCCTACGAGAATCTCGCTCTCGAGCCCTTTGAATGTGCTGTGCGCGCTATGGATCTAATTGTCGCGGTCAAAGTCCGTAGCGCAGTTGCGCATGCTGCAGTTAGCCAAGTGTGAGTTTCTCCTTTGTTTCTCCCCGGAATCGTACCTTTGTGGTGTGCCCGGAGAAAACATTGGGCACTTTCTCCTCATTTCTCGAGAAATGCTTGTGTTCTCGCGTTGTTATGCGATGACAATGAGACGTCCTATGGGATCAACCCTTTTGCGCCATCACATTCCCATGCGCACAGTCACCGCTTGGTGTCGCCCTAGCATTATTGCTTCACATCCGGAAATGATCTGGCGTGAGAAGACAATGCGGCTCTCACTGAAGCTGTCAATACGTCAAACGTAGGAGATGACTGACCGCGGGGGAGATAGGAGATGTGACAGCGGCGATAGTCCTTCTCAAGACATGGCATTGGCATTTCCTTGTTCCTGTCGTCGTCATCTGCTTTGACCATTTGCTGATCGTTTTTGGCATTCATGAGATAGGGGACCAGAAGAAAAGAGCGTTTATCTCGATGCAGATACGCGAATCCAGATCGTTGACACCATGCTGATGCTTCCTCACGCTGAAAAGGAACAAAACGCTGCTTTCGTCGTGAGTTGGGACATAATTATCACATGTCCTATCTTGGTTAATCAATGTCCATAATTAGCGTGATGAGCGGGTGCTCGTCGTCTGGGCCGACGGACCGGACACGATCATCCCAACGTGCAGCGACTTTGAAGAGCGTCTCATCAAGCTCTTGTGGCGCGCACGACCTGGTTTTGGCGCAACTCCCTCTGCCTCTTCTCACCCTGTGTCCTACGCAGACTCCGCCTCAGGACATTCCCTCATCCCAGCCACCGCTAGAGGCTCCGCAACCCCCAGCGAGCGGCGTGTGCCACTTGGGCGGAGCACACCAGGAGCGGACGCGATCAAGGACGTCGAGAAGGCTTTGTCTAAAGCTTCCAGCGAGCCACAAGCTGTGCGCACCGCTAAACGTCGTTGGTTCAGAAAGCGAGTAGTCGTCAATGAAAACCTTTTTCCAAATGCTGAAGATGCGATTGAACTCGAGTTCGCTTCAGAGAAGCGGCCTACGATGCTATACTCCCCACTTTACAACGGTATTGCCGCCGCGCTTTCGCTCAGTGAGTCCCTCCCTTCTCACAACCTCACTTGCTTAGGCCAGTTTTTCCACTTCCTCAGTCTTCATTGGAAATAGCGTCAGTGAGTATTGTTGAACCCTCCTCGAATGCAAACGTCATACTTCAGAGCAGAGGTTCTGTTGGTTGAATGGCGTCAAGACGGAAAATTCACGCACTTCGTGCTTTGCGCATTCATCCCTCTCCTATTTTGCGTGTCGCTGGTGCGCCTTTGGTTATCAGTGTAATTCTTCACGGTCCTTAAAACAAACCAACAGTTTTTCTGTCTCCAACTCATCCAAAATATTACCATGGCGGTCGGTCCCATTGCCCAATACCATCAAAATTCCAAGTATTATTCGGCCCGTCCCCCACATCCCAATAAACAAGTCGATAATGATCTCCCACACATAACTATCCAAATGCCTGTATACAAGGAAGGTTTGGAGGCTGTCCTGTGCGCTCCTTCTGTTTAAAATGCTTCCATTCTCTCACGATGGTTTGCCTTTCTTATGTTTAGTGCCCCTTCGATTGCATTCCTGAAGAAGGCGATGCAAACGTACGCACGTCAGGGGGGAACGTCAAATATCTTTATCAACGATGATGGATTACGGGTAATTCTTCCAACACCTTGAAAGAGACGCATTTAGGCCTAAATTGATTTGGATAGACACTTTCAGATAATGAGCGCGAGAGGCGCATTGCGTTTTACGAAGCTAATGGTATTGGATGGGTTGCTCGACCTGCTGATGGTGAACCAAGCGCAAGTGGTGATGGCACGACATTTGTACGTGCCGGTCGCTTCAAGAAAGCCTCGAACATGAACTACGCACTTGCACTCTCGCGCAGGGCTGAGCAACACCTCAATGAAATGGTCGCCTCGGGGGAGACAGCTGTTGGAATGAGTGCGCGTGTGTCATTGTCGGTTGAAGGCTCGGGATCAAGCGAAGATGAACGGGCTATCCCCGCTTCGCTTGAAGAACGTGCTCTTATGCGTGCCGTCGAAGAGATTTGGGAGGAGAGCGGTAAGCGTTGGAGGCCATGGGCGAAGAATGGCAGAGCCTGCCGCGTCGGCAAGATTGTTCTTCTCGTCGATTCTGACACGGTCGTACCCGAGGTCGGATTTTTCAAACTTCATTTCAAGTCGTCATTTATTAAGATACCTCTGCCATAGGACTGCCTCCGGGATGCTGCCCGAGAGATGGCGGAATGTCCTACTGTCGCAATTATTCAACATGAGTCTGGTGAGATTTCATCAGAGTCGGAATATTGGGCACACTCACCATTGCATGAAGACGTTTTACAGGTCGCTCATCATTACTTCGAGAATGCAATTGCCTACTTTACACGCCGCGTAAATAAGACAATTTCTCTCAGTGAGGGTCGATTATTTATCTGAAATGGACTATTTTAACCGTCTCTGCCGCACGCAGCCTGTGCCAATGGAGAGGTTGCTCCCTTTGTCGGCCATAACGCGTACGTATAGGCTTCGTATGTCTGCAACGCCCCCGCTGATGCGTTTGTTTTTTAAATAGTTTCCTACGATGGCAGGCCGTTCAGGACGCCGCGTTTATCGATCGTGACGGGAAAGAGAAAATCTGGTCGGAGTCTCATGTTTCTGAAGATTTTGACATGGCCCTGCGGCTACAGATGCGTGGTTACATCATCAGATGGGCAACATACTCCAGAGGTGGCTTCAAGGAGGGGGTTTCTCTCACTGTCGACGACGAACTCAACCGCTGGCAGAAATACGCATATGGTGAGTGCCGACTCCCACTTTCGGTTGTTTTTCACCGAGGACCGGCCAATGCACAGGCTGTAACGAGTGCGTAAATAAGTTGAATCAGTTGGTATTGTGTACTAACCGTCGAGGAGGTTGCTGTTCAATCCGCTAGTGCAGTGGTGGCGGCGGGGGCCTATCGCCTATCAAATTCATAAATTTTTGTGGTCCAGCGCGCCATTCCATTACAAGATATCTATGCTGGCCTGTGCGTTCTAAAGCTGTCTCATTCGCTCGATATCTGACGACCAATTTACTCATGGCCAGACATGTTCTCATACTGTGAGATTTTCCTGTTTTTCTGCGAGACGTTTGGTGCTCAGTATGTTCGAATCAGATGGGATCGCTGGGGCTATCACTATCGCTGTCATCAACTACGCTCTGCTCGGCTTCCAGTTCCCAGTGGATGCATTCTATTTTCATAGTTTTGAGATTTGGCTCGCAACAGCTGTCGTCTTTTTCGGTTCAGGAAACGTCGGCTTTACCCTATTGGAGTATCGACTCGGAGAGAAGGATTTGGTATGTCATGCTCTATCGTCATCATACCCGTATTTACTTCACGACCTTAAGATAACATCATTTTTGATAAACATATCCTGGATACCATTCTTGTGAGTCATCATCATCTATCAGTATCAGAACTTGGACTAAAGTTAAGATCAGTTTCTTCTTTTTTGGGGGACTAAGCATTCCCTTGAGCCAAGCAATTCTCGCTCACTTGTTCTCATACAATATGACATGGAGTGCGACCAAAAAAGAAGTCGAACGCTCCAATTTCTTCAAGGAAGTTCCCAAAATTATGAAGCGGTGTGGTAACTTTTCGGCTTTTTCACACCCAGTGTCCTCATATACATGTCACCACCGTAAACTAGGTTTTGGTTCTCGGTCCTTCTTTCGGTAGTTATCCTTGGTTGCATGGTTGTCTGCGCCACATCATTGGTGCCACTTGGATGGCGAGTTGACGGCTCTGCTTGGGCGATCATCTTCCCGCTTGCGTATGTCGACTCGAATCTTAGAAATATAAGAAAGCTAATCCTATCTGGTTCAGGGTCGTCACTGGCTGCCATATCCTATTTCCGGTACGTCTCCCTTACCTTGACCAAATGCGAGAGCGGTTGCCTACTCTGTCAAATAGATCGTCCTTAATCCGTGGTTGATGATTTTCTCTTACTAAGCGGACACGCTCCTTGAACTGAACGCTGAACGTTCTGTGCTGTGCTTACCGACCAGTTCATACATAACCACTTAGATTACGATGTATTTCCGACCACTTCACCTTATCCAGCACTGGAGCACTAGAGTTACACGTAGCGTATTGCTATAAATGCTTCGCTTCAATACCATTTCAGTCAATGTTTTTGTGTCGTCCCTTTACTGTACTCTTTCAAGTGAGAAGCGAGAAGAACCATGACTTTGTGCCGCAGACATCTGTCAACGGTAACAACGTTCACTCGTTGCCATGCTTACTATGACATACAGTAATGCAAAGTATAGTATACCACTGCTCAATTTGAATAAGTCGTTGAAATTGATGGTTGTGTGAGTCAGCACACACCATCGCCACGAGGCAACTCAATCTGGACACCAGCGCTAGACTACGACTACATATACTGCACCAAGGATGGCCTGCCTCATGTCTTTTTATCTCGACCTCTGTCTCACCAGTGTCGTCTCAAAGGCAAGGGCTGTCACGAACCAACGCTCAGAAAAGAGTGGCAAGTTGTGCCGTCCCTGTGTCACTCTTTCATAACTTCCGTAAGTTTTACCTCTCGCACTCTTTTCACGGCCATATCTACCCATCGTTCCATCGTGGCTCACGAGGACTTTTTTTAGAGCTATCCCCTTCTCTTCTCCGTTAGCGAGAGTAGCTCAACCCCCATTCTCCCGCAATGTCCATCCCGATCAATAACCCCGTCTTTGTATTTCACGTCGATGTCGTTTTACTTGGCCTTTTCGCACTCTACGTCGCCTTGACTCTCCCACGTGCCCTCGTCCGCTTGTTCCAACCTTCCGAGCTCCTCAACGGTTTCTTCCTCCGTTCCGGTACAGCGCCCGCATCGTCGTCGTCGCTCCATCGATCGGGCACGCGTAGTCGCTCGGGCACGAGAAGCAAGCCAAATCGCTCGACCAGCACGCGCACGAACCAGACTGGACGCACGCTAGTCGATCTCCCGGAGGATGGCATCGCCAACGATTGGGTCAAGAGCAGCAAGGCTCAGCGCCCTGCACTCGTCATCCCACCACGCAGCAACGGTAATGGCACGCGGGGTTCCCGTTCTCGCTCCCGCCAACCTGCACCACCATCCCCTCGCCGTGGACCGACGCGCGTCCCGCGTTGGACGACGATCTTGCACCCCACGCTCGCGTACGCGCTCAACTTCCGTGTCGCGCCCGGCTTCTCTTTCGGCAAGCTGCTCGTCCTCCTCGCCTATGCCGCCATCATGTTGTACGCGTCCTTATGTCGTTCCGATCCTTTCTCCGATTCCCTGCGCACGGGCTATGTCGCGGTGTCGCAGATACCGATCGCAGTGGCCCTTGCAGGAAAGACGAATTGGTTGAGTTGGGCATGTGGAGTTGGGTATGAGAAGGTATGGTATTTTTCCGCCATTGATTAGCTTTTTGTTCTAAACATCAGCCGTAGTTGAATTACATCCACCGTTTTGCGGGGCGCGTCATCATCATCACGGCCAATGTCCACGCCATTTCCTATCGTACGTCTTTGTTGGATGGCCGTAGTATCGTGCTCATCCTGCTGGATAGTCTTCGTATGGTCTTTTACTGGGGCGATACAATCTCAGCTGTTCGGTATCCCCCAAAATGTGTGGGGTCTAGTTGCTCTCTGCGCCATTGATCTGCTATTCGTTAGCAGCCTTTCCATCGTGCGGAACAGGATGTACACTTTATTCTTTGGTACCCACGTTATCTGCGTTACTGTCTTTCTGTATGCTGTGCGTTATTTCTCTCTTATTTCTTTTTTCTTCAACACTGATTAGCCCTCAGACATACAGGCACGCTCGCATCTCTTTGCCCTACGTACTAACCGCGGTGGGCCTCTACGTCTTCGACCACCTCGCCCGCATTGCCAGAACACGGTATACTACAGGATGGCTGACCGCAGAGCATGCTCTTAACGGTGGCACGACGCTCGTGCATGTCCCTTCCCTTCGAGCAGGTTGGCGTGCAGGTCAGCACGTCCGTGTTCGTGTTGTCAGCAACGCGTGGTTTGGGTGGTGGTTGACTTGGTTCTTGTGTCGTGCTCGACCTTTTACCATCGCGGCGGGATCGGACTCCAGTTGCATGATGCTTCCAATCAAGGCTATGGGCTCGTGGACCCGCAACTTACTACGCTTGGCTGGGGAAGCGGATGACGCACGCCCCGAACCGGTGTATACCGATGTCGAGCGTGGTCGGGGACCAGCACGTGAGGTTCGTGTTATTATCGAGGGTCCATACAGTAAGTATTATTAGGTGTTGACTGTCAATGGTGGCGCTGATATAATTACTCTCATTCTCTCAAGGCGGTCCAGGATACACTCTTTATACTGCATATTCTGGGGCTGTTCTTGTCGCTGGTGGCAGTGGCATTTCATATGTCATGAGCGTCCTTGATGACATGTTACGAAAGCATGCGAGTGGCATGAGTCATTTACGGGTTATTGAGGTTATATGGTCGGTCATGGACCCAGGTGAGGGAGCGAACCAAGCATTTTCGGACCTAGATCCGCTCGTGCTGACGGGTGCTACATATCAGATTCGCTTTACTCTCTGCTCCCCGAACTTACCCCGCTCATGCAGCCGCGCGGTTCACCGGATACCTCACTCTCACTCCGTTTCAACGTACACTGGACCCGAGTCTCAGCTCGCCCGCCCCGTGTGCCACGTACGGCGCTTCCACCGGGATTGTACATCCGCCCAGGACGTCCTGACATCTTTGACACGTTACAAAGCGTGATCACTGGGGTACGCAGCGCATACTCGACCAACCGGAGGAATGGCACCTCGAACTTCCCAAGCGGGATCGTCATTGGTTCGTGCGGACCGGCCGCACTCATGGACGATTCCGCTCGGGCCGTCGGGCGTGTAAGTTGGGCAGACTGGAAGGACGTGGGCGGTGTGGAGAGCATCGAAGAGTGCGTTTGTCCTTTTCTTCTGTTTTTGTCATCGCCAGCTGTATGCTCAAGGGATCCTGATCAGGGTATTTGGATGGTAATGACTCACTTTTTATATTCTTCTGGGCCATTGCTGGACAATTTCAAACTCTGATCGCTCTTTGGTGACGATTTAAATGAACGAAAAAAGATGACTGTTCTATTATTTTTACGATATTTAAGCTAGTGGACGTGGTGGAGTCCTTGGGTTAAAAACCTGGGTATTTAGATCGTATGTATCAGGAATGGCGCATGGCTGTATGACATTGTAGGGTTTGCACAAACACAAGTTTATATGTATTTGCGCCACAATGTCAATTGCGAATTTGCAATCAATTCAAATGATGTAACAGTACCTTTTGCATCCGCATGTTCTCCTTAACCAGCTTAACCGGTTAACCTCTGACGCCCATCTCTGCGTCCATTCCACCCCACTATCGTTTCTTTTACAGTCTCAGTCTGTTAGGATTACTACCGGCATCTGCTACAGTGGCTTGCCTCGACATCGAATCTGCACTGACCTCAGTTGTACCAGTGTAAGCATGAAATGGCTGAGTTTCGCTCTCTGCCGTAGGACTCCGAAAAATGACGCCAACATCGAGCACCGAGCGGTGTTTCGGACGCGACGGGTGTTGTGGGGCTGGCACAAGGGCAACAGGCATTTACATTCCAATCCCACCTTCCACGTCGTGCAGCACTCAGCCACGGACTACAGACTGCCGCCCAGATGACACCTACATAATAATCACATCATCCTCGGTCCTTTTATACAGGTGTCACCATCTGCAACTTGTCCATGAGTACCCCGCCTTGCGTGGGGCACTGCCTGGACGAGAGTCTTCGCTATTTGCAGGTCTGTCTGTAGGTCACACGACACAGCGGGACGTGTTCTTCTTGCCTTGCCCACTCCTACTCATCCCATCCACCGATCCACGCCGACCCATTTCTGGCTGCGCTCGGAAAACGCTCCTTTCTTTCAAAATCGGCTGAATTTGCTCCAGGGGAGCCACATTGGTCGGAGTTTTGATCTCGGTAGGCGCTGCACGTCGATTATCAGATAATGATATTTACAGGAATTATTAGAAACAAAACGAACGCGAACACACCGACTCTCATCTCGCGAGGATGTCCTGACATCTTTTATGAAGCGTGATCGGGTGAACCGGAGGAACGGCCCGGGCAGGTCAGACCCTCGCGGAACGTATTGGTTCATGGCCGCACGGAATGATTCCGCTCGGCTCAGGATGTCGGGCATGTAAAAGACGCGGGCGGTGCGGAGAGAATCAAGGTGTTTTTCTTTCTTTCTTTATCATTTTCCTTGCCAGTCGTGGACAGAGTATTTGGGTGGTAAAGCTTTTCCTTTTGTTTTCTTTGATCCTGATTGCTCTACATGCCTTCTTGTGAACGTTATCTTCTTTACGGTGATAAAAAATGAATGTTAGATACGTAAGTTATCATGTTACTACGATCTTGACCATCCCAGGTCGCAACTGAGCGAGATCTCATGCGTGTACTATCATTACCTCCCAAGTTACCTCCCAACTGGCACAACGGTTCTTGGGAATGGCCGGCAACCATAGCACCATGTATTCAAAGTCACTGCATCCTCGGACAACCAACCAACCGCCTCCGCCCGCTTGGTTGACGATCCCGCTCTCTACTGGCACTGCGTGCAGCACTCAGCCGCGGACTATTACCCGGATAGCACCTACATAGTTACCCTCGGTCCTCTAGCTAACGTCACTGGCGTGACGTTAGCTGGTACCTGTGTTCTCCGCGAGCCTTTGAAGGACTGGAGGTCACAAGGCTCACAGGTGACGTACCTTCCCGCAGCAATCACGCAACTCTCCTCCTCGATGCGGACTCATTCCCGGCT
Organism: Russula abietina; assembly: GCA_003313715.1. Classification (NCBI taxonomy): domain Eukaryota; kingdom Fungi; phylum Basidiomycota; class Agaricomycetes; order Russulales; family Russulaceae; genus Russula; species Russula abietina. The sequence continues at coordinate 2,399 of QLOU01001886.1, read as the reverse complement.
GCGCACGGAAAGCACTCCCGATTTCGTACAATTTCATGACCTCTCCCACTTGAATATGCCCAGGCGAAGGGATTGATCTGGCTTTTAAAATGCCAACCGGGCTTAAGTAAGTGCTACCTCCGAACACGTGGCAAGACCGACGGCTCAGGTTTTAATTTCGGTGGGCGCTGTCAAGGTGACTATCAGGCAACAGATATGAATATTACTCCATCCGCATCTATCTACAGGAATTAGAGTAAGAGAACGAACATGACACACATAGACCTCGGATTTTTGGATTCTATTAGCGTGCTGCGCCTCGGGATACAGATTGCCGCCAGACCTCGGATTTATTGGGTGTTGTCCTCACGACGGTTTTTCTCGAAGTGGCTCCATCTTGGTTCTTGGACTCGTTTAAAAGCCATTCTTTGCGCTAGCATCGCTCTATCATTGCTCGCAAGAACATTTTCCTGATCCTTGTCATCTTATCTTCGTTTGCGAGAGTAGTGCATCCGTTCTTTTCCCCATGTCCAACCAACCTCAGCCTCAGGCTCCTCAGTCAATCAATATCCCTATTTTCGTATTTCAGATTGACGTCGCTTTGCTTAGCTTTTTTGCGCTCTACGTCGTCTTGACTCTCCCACGTTCACTCGTCCGCCTGTTCCAACATTCAGAGATTTCCAATGGCTTCTTCCTCCGTTCTGGCACGGCGCCACACTCGTTGCGTCAACTGATAACACACACGCACAATATCTCTGATGCGTCCAAGAACCCGATAAGTTTGCCCATCACACTCACGAGCCCAATTGCGGACACGCAAGTCGACAAGCCGGAGAACAGTATCGAGGGCGAAAGGCGTAAGAGTTGTAAGGCTCAGCGCCGTGCCTTCACCATCCCCCCGCGCCCCACTGCCACTCCCGACCCCAAGGGTTCCTTTTCTCGCCACATACCAACGCGCATCCTGTGTTGGATGAGGATCTTGCACCCGACCCTTGCATACGCCTTCAATTTCCGCGTCGCCCCCGGCATCTCCTTTGGCAATCTGCTCGTCTTCGTCATCTATAGCGTCCTAATGCTCTACGCCTCCCTATGCCGCCCCGATCCTTTAGTCAATCCTCAACGTATAGGCTATCTTGCGATATCGCAGATACCGATCGCTATTGTCCTGGCGGGGAAGACGAATTGGCTGACCTTGGCATGCGGAGTTGGTTATGAGAAGGTATGAATTTCCGCTTTGCAGTAGCTTCGTTGTTCAAAACCGTCAATGGTAGTTAATTTACATCCATAAATTTGTGGGCCATGCCATCATCATCTTAGTTAATTTTCATGGCCTTAGTAATTGTGAGTCTCTGTTAAATAATGTACTATTATGCTGATCTCTGCTGGACAGTCTTCAGGTGGTCTTTCACTGGGACTACGCGATCCGGACTGTTGATCCCCCAAAACATGTGGGGTTTAGTTGCCCTCTGTGCCATTAATCTACTGTTCCTCAGCAGTCTCTCCTTCGTGCGGAGGAGAATGTACGGCTTATTTATTACTATTCATACGACCTGTGTTGTGGTCATTCTATTTGCTGTGCGTCATTTCTTTATCTCTCCTTCTGTTTCCTTGACACTCATCAGCTCTCAGACGTACCATCACCGTAGCGCATGTGTCCCCTTTGTACAGGCCGCGGTGGTCATCTACGCCTTCGATCATTTCGCCCGCGTTGTCCGAACACGACATACCACGGGATGGCTCGCAGCCGAACATGCTCTTAACAGAGGTACAACGCTTGTGCACTTGCCTTCTTTGCGGGCAGGTTGGCGTGCTGGCCAGCACGTCCGCGTTCGTGTTGTCAGCGGCGGATGGTTGGCGAGGTTGGCGACTTGGTTCCTATATCGTGCACGACCGTTCACCATCGCGGCGGGACCAAACTCTGGTGGCATGACGCTTCAGATCAGAGCATTAGGTTCCTGGAGCCGCTACTTGCTACGCGTGGCTGAAGATTCAGACGACGTAAGGCTCAAAGAGATGTCTACCTCTGCCGAGCGCGGACGGGGATCCGCACGTGAAGTTCGTGTTATTATCGAGGGTCCATATGGTAACCACTAGTTCTTACTGGTTCAGCTCTGGCGCTGATACTATTACTCTCAAGGCGGTCCAGGGCACACTGTTTACACTGCTTATTCGGGAGCCGTCCTTGTCGCTGGTGGCAGTGGCATTACATATGTTATGGGCGTCCTTGACGACATGCTGCGAAATCATGCGAGTGGCAACAGCCATTTACGCGTTATCGAAGTTATATGGTCGATCTCGGACCCAGGTGAGATGAAAATAATAATTTTTCATTTTCATTTTTCTTCATCCACTCGAGCTGACAGACACTATGAATCAGATTCGCTCTACGCTCTACTTCCCGATCTCGCCCCACTCATGCG
>QLOU01001883.1:0-19310 GCA_003313715.1 Russula abietina | reverse complement strand
ACCAGTAGGTGCTCTTTGGATGTAAGTGCCTTGGTGCTAATACCTTTAAAGGAGAACGCACCTTGGCATATGTATGATCTTCATCGTGGGAGGACGTCTGCTGTTGTCGAGAATCTCGATTGGGCCACTGATGGTCGTTGGATCGCCGTCGCCACGCAGAAGCGCACGGTTCATATTTTTGCGACAAACCCTTATGGTGGCCAGCCTGATGGGCAGAGTCACGTCAAAGGGAGGGTCTGCAATTCTCCGAAGTTGGTCAGTCGGCCCTCCATGATGAAAAACGGCACAATTAATATCTCTTCTCAGTCGTTATCTACGAGTCTCCTCCCACTCGTCCGCATACGCAATGCGCAACCTCCAGCCGGTCGATCTCCCGCTCCGCTCACCTTCACTTTCATCCAATCTAACGCCCATGCACTTCCGAAGCGTCTACTCCCACCTCCCAGTGTCGTTTCACCACCATCATCTACACCCAGTTCTGCTCAGTCGTCACCATCGCGGGAACCTCTTTCTCCACCGCACCGGCGAAGACGAACCGATTTCCAGGACATTTTGATGTTTGACCCAGCAGACGGCTCTCTCTCTCTACGGCGCTGTACTGTCAGTCTCCGTCCAGTTGAACAGACCCTTTCCGTTCCAAGCTCTGTGCCTGCTATAGGTGGCACTAGTATATCTTTACCTTCTCGTACTTCACTTGGTCTTGTCAGTGCAACCTCCCCGGCTCCAGCAATTTCTTCGCGATCACGGTCTTCTGGAATAGCGCCGGGGATAGAAAAGCCTATGGCAATTGCGGGACATGTGAGCGAGGTTGCGACTTGGAACCTCAGGAGGGGTCGGGCTTGGGCTGTAGTGAAAGGCTCCGTACGACACGAACGGCATATTTTGGAAACACCAATGCCAACCTCAGCACCTAAGTAGGTTTCTTAGTATTGAAGACGAAGACTTACTTATCTTCTTTTTGTAGCTGGTTATCATTTGCTGAACTTAGAACGAGTTCTCAATCCCCTCAGGTTCTTCCGCGGTCGCTCTATCTTTCCCATCAATTCTCTTTCCACGCTCTCCGTGATGATTACCATGGCCGACTTCGCAGATTCCAGTTCGATGCACTCGGGCCAAAGATCGAGGTGCGGAAGGAGGTTGAGATCAGTGCATATTCAGCTGGAACAGGCGAAGCGTTCATACAAGGCTCGCACGACACGGGGCGTATTTCATCTTCCTTTGATGAGCCGTTGTCATCTGCAATGACTAGTGGGCTCGGGTATCCCTCGCCGCCAGTGATTCCCATGTTCCCCAATGGAACGCCCGGATCTTTCAAGAATTCGATTCCAATTCAGCGAGTCGCCGCTGGTCTTAGTGACGGCATGACTGAGGGCTTTGCACGTGTTCGCCGTGAGATTGGCAGAGTCAGAAGTCCTCGACTTATTGCCCAACACGATGTGACTGTCGAAGTGCCATTGGAGTTCGGGGAGGAGGATGAAGACTTTTTTTTGTCTTATCCCGTAGATGGTGGTACATCTTCGCGCGACGATGGTGTTTCCGCTTCAGTGTCCACGCCCTCGTCAGGCCCAGTTGACGCTGAGCGGAAGGACAACGACGGTAGCTGGTCGAATTGGGGGGTTCCGGTCCCAGACGGGGAAGACTTGGGGGAGCAGTTTCATGAAATTTCTGTAGTTGGTTTTATGGACGAAGAACAGGCGTTAACGAAGCAAAGGAATCAGTCGCCTGTGAGATGACTTTGCTTACTGCCAGTGGCTCAAGGAGGTGTTGGGGTGTGAGACGATGTACTGTATGATACGACTTTGTCACCGGGTACGGGTGTTAAGCTGTAGGATAACCTACACTAGAACGAGTAACCCGTATAGGGTTATGTTGCCAGTTCTAGTTCTATAGAGCATGTCAGCAGGATTAGAGGAGGAATGAGACGCTGCCATCGAATCCGATAACCTCTTCTATCACCTTGCCCAGATGTGAAAGCGGCGAATGCTGCTCTTGTAACGACTTTTCTAAGCTCTTCACTCTTTGCTCCAGGATCTCAGGTCAATGTTTTTGCGAACCAAATGCAGCTGAGTTCGACCTAAAGACTTTCATGATTAGGGCGTAAATAGTTTTTTCCACCTCTCTACGAGGTCCACAGTTCTAGATTGTCTTTCTCATCCATTATTGATCTATAGTACATCGACGGTTTCGAAAGCTGCCTTACTTGAACCGAAGACTGCCAACGCTGAAGCGCTGATTAGAGAGCTGATCAATACATACGTTACGCGATGTCCGTTGTGGGGGTTGTTACAGTCACTGCCGGTGATAGACTGTAAGACGCCGGAGTGGACAGATGCAAATTTAAGGTCTGATTCTGTAACATAATAAGAACGGGGAATACATACGGTACATACACAGTAACAGTTACATGTTTCAAGAAGGCTAGGTTCAGGGAATTTCTACTTGCGGGAACGGGAACAGCATATCCCGCTCAACAGGGTGGTGGAACATTTTCACCGCCCCATCACTGAAACGTCCTTTGGGGACCCGTATCTTGAGCTTTATATCACAAGGGGTCACCACCACGAAATACTTACGAGTTCCCGAAGGAAGCACCAACCCGTTGACCTTGTCCAAACCAACCTCCTTTATCCAATGTCTGTCCTTGTTCCTCGTGACCTGGAACATGAACAAGATGGGCGAGCCATTGACGGGACAGGTGAGGAACAGAGAGTCGATGGCGGGAAAAATTGTGGCTTGAGGACGGTAGTACCGGTCCACCGTAAGCTCCATCCTTGTGTTGAGGACATCCTCCTTAACATTAGGTAATTGGAAGCTCTCTTCGTTTTGTTGACTAACGGAGTCGATGTAGTCGTTGTAATTGTCGAATGTCGTGTCCGTGTTCTTAAGGCGGATGGGAAACAAGGATAGATGATAACTCTCCGTAAGCAACTGGTGCATTCTGAATTCAAAGATCCATCCAGCAGCGGGGGCCGTGGCTGAGCCACCAAATCTGAACATATCGTAATAATATGCACAGTCGGAGACTTGAGATTTTAAGTGACGGCCCCAGAGAAGCCTGAACGCGAATGGCGAGGCGATCGTCTTTATAGGCCGGGAGCGGGAGACTGAGGGCTCTAAGCGCGTGACTAGGTGGGAGGATTCGTCGGAATCGGGGTGAAGAAGAGCGTTTTTCACGGCGTTGTAATCCATCCGATTGACTTGTTTGAGGATGGCATCCTCGAACTGGTCTGGCTCACCACGAAATATGACCAATTCTCTAGGGGTTGCCCTATATCTATCGTATAAGACGCGGAGAACAGGTGCATCGTACGGACCACCATATTCAGGTGAGAGCCCAATAAACGGGCGGCTGCAAAAATAGTGAGTGTCGTGAACACCTGCTAATGGAATCACATACGCTTGGAGGGCCTCAGTGAGGGTCCAAGTTTTCATGTAAAAATATGCGGGATCAACTTTCTTGGCCCACTCGAAGTGGCCTTCACGACATGCTACTTGGACGACAAAGAAGGGATGGCCATATTTGAACACTCCCGCAGGTTCTGAGAGGTTTTGGTTCGAGTCGATGAGGACCCAAATCCTACTACGGTGATTCTCCAAGCGTAACCCCAGATAGTTACCGTTGTCATCGAGGTCTTGGAAAGTAGAGGTCCCACCATCATGAAAGAGTACTGCAGATTTGGAGCGAACCTGTAGCGCCGTGGGGAGCCTGAGCATAAGGCGTCGGATGAGAAGCCAGATCAAAAAGACGGATTTTCCTGATCGGGAGTTAGGATTTACGGACGAGAAGGAATGAAAGGGGCGGACCAACCCCAGATTGTCCCCCGACGAGAAAAGCATTTCGATGGGTTTCATTTGCCTTCAGAGCTGCTTTCTCAGCTTCCTCGTACTCTGATCGTACAAGGAAATGTGTGCTGAGAAGACTCCATATATCAGGAAGGCTCTCAGGAGGTTTTATGATAGTGACCGGTGCATCCCTGGAAGAGGGTCTGTCATCTCCCTCGGTGATGACGTCCGCGTCAACGTCCATGTCAACGTCCTGCTGTTCCTCTATCCTCTTGCTCCCATCCGAGGGTGTGTCCGTGTCAACCTTCTGCTTCGATTCGAACCATGATGGCGATGCATTCCCCCAAACTGAATTTCTGAATGTAGCCCAGAAGGGTTCATCTTCTTCTACGAAGTCGGCGAAACGATTTTTGCGGTTGATTAACCGATTGATTTTTGATTCCTGAGCTGAAATGTGTTTAACGAGGTCTTGGAGACTCAAACTCATCGCTGGGAGTGGGTCGTGAGTGAGGCTATGGTTGATCTAGCGTGGGAGAAATAGGCGAGCGGGGCGCACAACACGTGGCCATTCATTTTTCTGGCCACCACTGCTACTCGCTCCCGCTCCATCGCTCGCACGTTTTCTTTCCCCACCCACCACTCCCACAGAACTCCGGATAATCCAGTCGTCCTGACGACTGCTCAGCTCCTCACCGCAAGCTCTTCAACCTGCCCTTGACCTGCTAACACTGTCATGCCACCAGGGCACCGTTCTTCCGCAGCCTCAGAGATGACTTCCTCATGCCATAGTACTTTATACACGCATAGGCACAGTCTGGTCACGTTGGGAGCCTGCAACGCGATGGAATTCTCCCGCCCACACGCAGCTGGCAGGCCCCCGTTTCCCGGCCGGGCCAGAAAGCGACTCGCGCTTTACTCTATAGTTCACACTTTTCTTTTCTTTTCCCATAGATTTCATGGATTAGTACTACCCGCGCAATACATTCGTACTCTACCCAAAACACGGAACACGGAAATGACTCCTGATTATGTAAACAAGCTGAGAAATGACAGTACTTGTTTGACCGGGTGTTTCAACACCACTTAGACAAGTCCCGTGACTCTGACCACGCTACTTTCTTTCCTGACACCCAATGACCCCGTCAGACTGGGCAGTGACAACACTGACAACCCCAAAGGTGCTTTCTTCTCAGAAGAGATGGATTGTCGGCCACTTCCACGTCTACAGAGATGCAATGTGGAAGTGTTTAATTCTGTCGGAGTTGTGATCACCGGTAATTTTTTTCCATCGATTACTTTGTTTGTGGTTTTGACATCACAGTCAGGATTCTGGCAGTATGGTACTCTCCAATGGGAAGAGTTTTACCGTTACATAATGGCATTCACCGTCACTATGACAACTTGGACAATTTTCCAGTATGACCTGGAGCAGCAGCAACATGGTGCACCATGTCTGTCCGACACTCAGATCGTGCAACCTGGATATTACATATTACTCTCCAATAGTAAGTAGCACATTCACTCGCAGCATCAGCATCCTAATTTTGACAACTAGCTGGTGAGCCCATTCGTGTTGGACTTGAGTCAACACCCTTCTGCCCTCGCAATCCTACCCATTCCAATACCCCTGCCCATGTCAGTGAGTATTCAGACCTTCTCAATGGGGAATTGGCTCACTTTTTTTGTCTCCTACAGGAATCTCATTACTGCAACCGTGGGCATGCTAGAGACGGCAAATGTCTCATAATGGGCAGGCAAATACAGACATACAGTTGTCTTAAAGTTGTGCACATATTTCCACGGGCACATAATGCTGAAGTGAGCCATTGTACACATTCTTATTGAACTTATACCAACACTGTTACAGTGGATATGTAAAGATTATCTGAACGAAATCACCAACACGGCAGATGAAGCCGCCATGGGTGGCAAACTAAAGATTGACTCAGTGCAAAATTTGATTACATTGTGAAGCAATTTACACGATGCATGGGACAATTATGAATTTGAGGTAGACCTGGACATGTGTTCTATTCTAGCATACATTGCCTCTCAGGACTCATTTTCTACGCAGCATAATTATCATATTACTGCATTTACTAATGGCAATGAGGATATCAATGGCTGAAGTCTCCAACTGAATCACATTCAAGACCCAACACTTTGCCCTCTTGACAGGCTTTTCACCGATCACTTCATGCAAGGTATTTTTAAGCATATGAAAGGTGCAGGCAAATCAATATGGACATTCAAAGACTATGACGATGCCTTTGGCGAGAGTTTCAATCTGTCAAACCACAAGATTTGGGGGACTAGAAAAGGGAAGGAGCAATTGGAGCTTGCACTCAAGGATCAACTGCTTGATCATCAGATCTCGCAGCAACAAATTTTGCAGCAACAAATGTAATTGGTTCATTACTCTATTGTTACCGCCAGTGTTTGCAAATTCAGTCATTTTATTACACCAATTAGGCTAATTATTTGGTACTGTAATGTAATTGGCACAACGAAGACTAAGGCAATATCTTATATTTTCTTCTTATTTTATTATTACTGTAATGCTCACTCACTCATTTAAAGTTCTTTTTCTATAATTCTATAATTCAATTTTTCCTTTATTTTATTTTAAATGCCTTTTTATTCTTATACTATAGCTATCTTTTTAGCAACACTATTTGAGCTTAAGCTGTTTATATAACTATATTTAGTATCTACTGTACAAATATATCATTAACAATATAATTTGATAGCTTCAATATCTTATATTTTTTAACTGACAATAAGTTATAGTGGGTCAAAAAACTGTTCCAATGTTTGGCCATTTTGGAAAGATTAAGTTGTAACAAATTGAATAAATTACATAATAATCTAAAAATAATATATAATATATTTTAACATCTTGGCTTTCAAACAAGCCAAGGTCATGTAATTTGGATTAGAATTGATGTAATGGCAAGCAAAATAAAACACCCTATCATTGGGACAGTTTTTTGACCCTTTATTCTTTTAGCAATATACCCTTTATTTTGACCCAGGTCACTATAAGACAAGTCTAAAATTTACCAACAAAGTTATGTGACTTTGGTTCTACAAGTCTGATGCACTAGATTTGCTTCAATCACCTTATTTTCTCTCTATAATTCCTATATACTCTATATTCTTTGCTTGGTGCTTTTAGTTATTTTTCATATTTATAAAGGCTATCTAGTGTATCAAATCTAGTTTACATACACTCTAGACAAGTCTACTATTGATGAAAGCAAGAATAAAACTGATTAGAATAAAGAAAATAGCAAAGAAAGCTATTTTACAATGTAATTAATAGGGTAATTTTGCATTAAATTACTACTAGAAAACTCAATAATGTTGTTAATGCCACTAAATCCAATCTCAACATTATTCCTAATCCATTTCAACCCATACATTATTATATTACAAAATTATTTCCTTTTCTATATTTAATAGTAAGTAAGATAGTTATGTCTTAAAGCTATATTTTTTCTATTTTCAAATGTAGACCTTTTTATTGATCCAATTCTATTATTTTAGTTTAATATAATTATAAAACTTTTTTTTTGGTCTTGAACAGTTTAATTTCCATGGCACTGCACAAATTAAAACAGTTTTTTTTAATATTGTCTCTAATATAGAGACTATTTATTTTAATAGCAGAGCAAGCATTGGTTATCATAAGTATATTCTTAACTATTTGGTGGCACACTAGATTGGCAATGATATTGTATAGATTTAGTGGCCTTAACAGCATTATTGAGTTTTCTAGTAGTAATTTAATGCAAGATTATTCTATTAATTATATTATAAAATAGTTTTTTTTACTATTTTCTTTATTCTAATCAGTTGTATTTTTGCTTTCATCAATAGTAGACTTGTCTAAAGTATATGTAGACTAGATTTGATACACTAGATAGCCTTTATAAATATGAAAAATAACTAAAAAACACTAAGCAAAGAATATAGAGTATATAGGGGTTATAGGGAGAAAATAAGGTGATTGAAGCAAATCTAGTGCATCAGACTTGTAGAACCAAAGTCACATAACTTTGTTGGTAAATTTTAGACTTGTCTTATAGTGACCTGGGTCAAAATAAAGGATATATTGCTAAAAGAATAGAGGGTCAAAAAACTGTCCCAATAATAGGGTGTTTTATTTTGCTTGCCATTACATTAATTCTAATCCAAATTACATGACCTTGGGCTTGTTTGAAAGCCAAGATGTTAAAATATAATATATATTATTTTCAGATTATTATGTAATTTATTCAATTTTTCACAACTCAATCTTTCCAAAATGGCCAAATATTGGAACAGTTTTTTGACCCACTATAGATCTAAATGACAACCAGTCTTTTTGACAACCAATTGCAATTGGTCCGGACTGGTCTTTTTCAAATTTGATAAGTCTTGCAACTGACAACTGGACTGGTCATATTAAGAGGCAACTAGCAACTGCAGTTCAGTTACCTACCAATTCAGTTTAGTCCAATTGCCAGTCTTTTTACCAGTCTGCAACTGGATTTTAAAATACTAGCTAAAGACATTCATTGTTCACAATAATATTGAAACAAAAAGGCAAAAAATTGCTGTACAAGTGGAATTTGTCATTTATACATCTAGAGGCTCTGTTAGCTTGAAATAACCTACTAGTGCTAGTGGCTTAGACAACATACAAAGCTTTTTAATCTTTTTAGCTGGGTCTGCTAGTACTTATGCCAGCTCAGAGAGCTCTGACATTAGTGATAATTAAAACTCCATTAGAGTTGAAGTTAACACAAACAGCCCTTTATTTCTATCAGCTAATAACGACATTATCTTGACACATTCAATTACTGAAGACTTGTTTTTACTTGACTTTTCTGATAATGTTATAGAATCTAGCATCAGTTATAGCACAATAAACTTTCTATTTTCTCCAAGTGCTGGTAATAATAACACCTCTTTTACAGAAAAAAATATATTCATACACTCCAACAATCTTTTTTTTCTAATATATCTACAAATTCCAATGACAGTTCTTTTTCTAACACATTGACACACTTTACCAACTATTCTTTCTCTTTATCAAAATTCTTTTCATTATTAATAAATGGTCAAGATTGTTATCACGCTTCTGAAGGCAAAACACCAAATTCATGTCTAGCTCTAAAACACTTCAAATTGCTGAAAGAACTGATAAGAGACTAGCATGTGGTCTTTTGTCAGAAGCACTCTGCCATTGATGCATCTACAATGTCTTGTATGTATAGAAATGTGCTATAGAGTAGCTGTGGAACAGAGGTCAATACACCAAAACTCCTCTACTTGCTGCTGGACTCCAGTGCTGCCTAGTATGGTCTAGTAGGATCCTTTGATGATGGCCCTAGCCTGGAGAAACTTCTCCAATAACTCCTGAGCAACATCAAAGCTTTTTACTGCTAGGTATTACATGGTAAGGGAAAAATGAAAGAAATATGTGGGAAATGAGTGGTGAGCATCTGGAATTTTTGCTGACTAAGCAGAAAGGCTCTCTGATGCAAGAGAAGACCTCCTAAAGAAAGCTCTGAACAGAAAGAAAGGAAAGAAAAGGAAAAATCATCTACTAGTCTACACAAGGGCATTTTTAAATACTTTTTACACAAGTTCCAGTGCTTCAGTGCCTCTCTGGCACTCTGGCACCGCTTAGTAGCAATCCTGACCATGCCATAACATCACCCTGACACTGCTCTGACACTGCCCTGACTTCATCTTCGCTAAAAAATATCCTATTCCACCAATACAACCTCTGCAGTATATCTTTTGCATGTGGCCATTGCTGGGCCTGTTTTTTCTGTAATTTGGGGAGTTAGTCCAGTCACTAGAAACTGCTGGATTGGCCTGATGCCACCACACTTTGCCACTTTAGAGTAGGCTTGAGTTGTACTTCAGTGATAGAGTGATTGGCTATGCCCCTAAGTCATATTCTAGTGTTTTTGCTGTCATTCTGGAGTGCTAGATGCTTCTGCCTGTCAGTCTGACCACTGTGGCCAATCTATCGGTCCAATCTGGTGCCACTTTGCTACTTTTCCACACTTAGATAAATACCTAGCATATTACTGTAATTTCCTTGGATACACTTTCCTTCCATTTATACAACAAGCATTGTGTGCAATGCAGTTCCATGCTAAAAAAGTCTATTGAAACAAATACCCATCTACTGGCTCCACTAATATCCCATATTGCCCATTTACTTCTTATTAATTCAAAGCAGTCACTAAGCAATATTCTCAGTTTTGAGCTTACTTGGCCAATGAAATATAATTTACTGGAGCCTCATTTATCTTTACAGTACTCTAACTGCAAATTATGATTCTTTTGTGGAATAGACAATTAATTCTCATTTTGGTCAAAAAACCTTTTCTCTCACATTCTTAATAATAATAAAAATATATCTTTTAAAAAAGTTTGGAAAATTTCTCCAATTTATGAAAAGAAGAATTTTGCTATTCAGTATTCTCAGGCTATTTTTGGTAACATTTTTGGGTGAGACAAAAAGATTGCTATAGAATAAAACTGAAATCTTACATAGTTAGATTAAAAATTTGAACCTAATATTTCATGTAAAAATATCTTACATGGAATATCAACGGTCCTATGTAATATATCATTTGCTTTGTTCATTCCACATGAGATATTGTCTGCTTCTCATTAATCCCCTTCAGAATTACAAAATATATTTATCCTCATCTTAGCAAATGCAAACTGGATTAACACAATTGGATGGCCTCAGTGGTTTGATACATGCTGTTTTATTGACGAAAAGAAGGTTGACCTGAATGTGAAACATATTCTTCAATATATTTCACTTTCTCTAAAATAAGTATCAATGTCTTTATTAGAAAAGAAGCAAGCAATTGAGAAAGGCCTTAAAATAGTGTACCATTTTACTAGAGATTATTTAAAGGATGCAAATGCTATTACAGTATATAAAGCCAACACATTTAGGTTTAACAAAGCATAACTGAGAAATTTGTTAATTTAGCCACCTATAAATTCCTTAATCTGATTTAATAAATTTCTTTTTAGATCATGCTTTTCCTATAGAGATCTTCAAGAGAGAATGTTTACAAATTATAGAAGGCCATTTTACCAAATAATTGTAGTACTTCTACGAGGATGCTTGTTTGTTGATTTTAGCAAGTTTAAAATCTTACAATTGGGTGCATTCTATTTTCTAGTTATAAAAGTAATTATACAGGCAGTGAATAGTGTATATAATCTGCTACTAAAAATAAATAAAGCTCCTCAACTTTCAGAACTTGGGCTACTCATATACAAACTAGCATATTAACTTCTGGTTTATTTAGCAAAAATCACAAAATCGAAGGGCCTAGCAATTTTATACTAATGTTGCAGTGTTTCAGAACCGATGGCCAATTCAACAACAATGTGGCTACTGTCACAAAGACGTGTTCCTAGATATAATATATTTTACGGTCAATTTTTATTCATTGCTGCTGTTTAAAAAAAAGTAAATATACACTATATCAATGCCTTTATCACTTTTGATTTGCTTGATTCAAGAATTTCAAGCAAATCCAAGACTGAGAATTCAAAACAATGTCTCTGAATCCAAGATATAGGTCTGTAAATTATATTTTATTTTTATCCTGAAATTTGCTTGATTCTATAGTAAAGAGGCTAAATTTATTTTTTCAAGCATTTACAAGCATTTCTTAAAATGTCAACTTATTTTTAAAGTTACTTAAGACTAAAATAAAATCTATCTATATTGTTTAAGTCACTTTCAAGATTTCATAGTTCAGGCACAAATTATTGTCACAATTATATTAAGAGTAACTATCCAACCAAATACAGCCCAAACATGTAAGTTACTTATAATTAAGATCAGCACAACCTTTCTCTCAGAGATCAAGCTGCTACAAACTTGAGAGCACCATTATATCTGAGAGAATAAATTTTATTTGCTATTATAGGAGAAATAGAGCAGGGATACATAGTGATTGTAAAGACATTCTTGTCCTGTGACATGCATGACATGGGCCTAGCACAAGGGTGTGGTGAAATTGGGAAGGAGAGAGGGATTTGTCGAAGGCTGAAGAAAATGCATCAGCAATTGAGAGTGAGAATTAAATTTTTTGTTATATACTAAGTCATAGACACAGCTGATGACATTTCTAGGAGAAATTTGAAAATGTCCCAGAAATCCTCCTTCTTGCACATCAATCATGTAGTCCCGATAGGAACAGGCCCAATGTATAAGACCTTTTAGGTGCAAGGTTCCAGGCCAGAGGAGAATACTGCTCCTCTGTGGGCCTATAGCAGTGATGGAAGCTTAATGTTGATGGTATTCTAGGGGGTTGATAAGTGAAGCAGTGCATTGTGAAGGTTGTTGCTTTTGTATTGACACTAGATTCCACCAATTTCAAAGCTTCTAGCAACGTTTTCCATTCTTTCAGTGTCAATACACCATAGAGCACCATGTTGGTGTTGATATTGACAGTAGTGATGGCAATATTTTCAAGACATTTGTGAGTTGCCACAAAATTGTCTTTATGTGAAGTCACAAACTGATACGCTCTGTGAGGCATTTAGGTGTTGGCCAAGTTCTAGTTCTTCATACAAGACTGGTTTGACTGTTGAGTGACTTGGATTGTCCATAACACAGGCACTCAATTCTATAGACTTTAATAACAGCTTTGAGAAGCCTTCTAGAAGATGCAACAAGCATATTTTTTAGTTTTTGTTAAGTAATGCTTTTTAATAAGCATGGGAATAGATTGTGAATTGTGTAGATTTAGGAACATGAGAGAAGGGACTTGAGGACATTAAAAAGCACAGAATAAGATTCAAGAGAAGCTTAGGACTTCTCCAGTTGTAATTACAGGGCTATTTTTACTTGAAATAAACAAAATCCATCAGGCAAAGCCAAATAGGACCAAAAACGTAATATTGTGGACACCTCTACTCACTTCTTTTCACATTTTGGACATATCTGCACCATAGAGCCCAGGTTTCCTTCTATAGGGAGTGGAATGTTATACAAAGCAGTTCAGAAGCATATAGTATTCAAACTAGACCTATCAAAGATAGTGTCGGAGCGTGCAGTTGAGATAGATCACACACGACCACTTATTGGCCTTATATTGTTGTCTCACTCTTATATTACTGTCTCACTTTTTATACTCAGCTTGAGGCTTTTAAGGCAAGCCCTGGGGGCTCGAATACAGTAGACTTGGTGTCCAGCGAGTTCTGTTCCCGTTGCTTTTGTGTGCACCACCCTCTCATCTCCGTGCTCCCTCCCCACTTCACTCTAGCGCTCTGCTGCACCCCTCGTTATTCTCTCCAGATAGTTTGTACTCCAAACTTGGAATCACTATCTTTGGTAAGGGCTAGTATTGGTGCAAGTTGTAATGAAACTCCCAGACATGTATGGTAATAAATCAATGAAACAACGGTCTTGTAAAACTCCCAGACATGTATAGTAACAAATCAACGAAACAACAGTCTTGTAAAGTAATGGACAGTAACTTGGACTTCTTGAGGCACGCAATATTGTGAAACAGTTGTATGGGATGAAAAAGATGGCATTGTAACATAGTGAGACAAATGAAAATGACCTTGTATAGTAGGAGACGAGAATGGAAAGACATAGCAATGCCTTACCACTACTGGGGATCCAGTAGATCTGGATCTAAGGCATATAATTGACGAGTCACTATGTTAGTCCATGAGTTCAGACCATTCAGTCAAAAAATTACATAAAACTAGTATATCTGACATGTACATTTCTCGCAGAATTAGGTGTATCTGACGGCTGACCAACCACACATATAATTGGGAGTGGCCAAGCATACTTTGCTAGGGGTTACAAATGTGATACTAATTGTCTATGCCAGGCATGGTTGTCTTGGCCGATATCAAGTAAGTGGGTTACTCACAATTACATATATGTGGTATCGGCTGCTTATAATATATAAGGTGGTCGGCTGATACCACTAAGTGGTCACTTATAATTACATATATGTGGGATCAGCCGACCATGGTATATAAGGTGGTCGGCCAATATCAACTAAGTAGTTACTTAAAATTACATATATGTGGGATCGGCCAATTATGGTACATAAGGTGGTCGGCCAATACCAAGTAAGTGGGTTACTCACAATCACATATGTGGTATCGGCTACTCATGGTAAATATAGTGGTTGGCTGATACCAACTAAGTGGGCTACTCACAATTACATATATGTAGTATTGGCCAACCACCTTATATACCATGGTCAGCCGATACTAACTAAGTGGTTACTTAAAATTACATATATGTGGTATCAGCCAATCATGGTAAATACAGTGGTCGGCTGATACCAAGTAAGTGGGTTACTTACAATCACATATGTGGTATTGGCTGCTCATGGTAAATACAGTGGTCAGCCGATACCAACTAAGTGGATTACTCACAATTACATATATGTGATATTGGCCGACCACCTTATATACCATGGTTGGCCGATACTAACTAAGTGGTTACTTAAAATTACATATATGTGATATCAGCCAATTATGGTAAATACCACTAGTGGTTGGCCAATACCAAGTAAGTGGGTTACTCACAATCACATATGTGGTATTGGCTGCTCATGGTAAATACAGTGGCTGGCTGATACCAAGTAAGTGGGTTACTCACAATCACATATATGTGATATCCACATAATAATACAAGATATGTAGATAGAGACCTAATAACCAATGTGAAAAAGTGTCAATTGAGACCTGAAAACCCACATTGGCCCATAATAAAATATTGTAGATACATACTAGATTGGCCAATGAGGATAATATCTATTATATTGGTCTATTTAAAATACTAAAATTGTAATCAATATATTAAATGGGCCAATTTGGTTTTGTCCTCAATATATTGAATTGGCCAATCTAATCTTGTCCTCAATATGTTAAATTGGCCAATCTGGTTCTATCCTCAATATATTAAATGGGCCAATCTGGTCTTGTCTTCAATATATTGAATTGGCCAATTTGGTCTTGTCCTCAATATGTTGAATTGGCCAATCTGATCTTGTCTTCAATATGTTGAATTGGCCAATCTGATTCTATTCTCAATATTAATTGGCCAATTTGGTTTCTTTAATATAACAAAATGGGCCAATATATTTTTAATATGTGACTTTTTAGGGTTTAGAGTTTAGAGTTTAGAGTTTAGAGTTTAGGGCTTAGAGTTTAGGGCTTAGAGTTTAGGATTTAGGGTTTAGGGCTCAGGTTAAGGGCTTAGTATATATTTTTATCAATAATGTTATATATAGGATATTTATAGTAAAATATTTAATTATAATAGCCATTATTCTGGAATTTGACTAATACAAATTCCTGGTCAATGGCTAGCCAAGTTACTGAAACTTGGCTCTTTTAACTTTAATTTTTTAACTAACTAATAAGTTACATCTATATAGATTGGCCCATTTAATATATTGAAAACAAAACCAGATTGGCCAATTGAAGACAAGACCAAATTGGCCAATTCAACATATTGAAGACAAGACCAGATTGGCCAATTCAATATATTAAGGACAAGACCAGATTGGCCAATTCAACATATTAAAAACAAGACCAGATTGGCCAATTCAACATATTGAGGACAAGACCAATTGGCCAATTTAATATATTAAAGACAAGACCAGATTGGCTCATTTAATATATTGAGGATAGAATCAGATTGGCCAATTTAACATATTGAGGACAAGACCAGATTGGCCCATTTAATATAATGTAGACAATATTGGATTGGCTCTTTTAATATATTGATTACAATTTTAGTATTTTAAATGGACCAATGTAATAGATATTATTCTCATTGGCCAATCTGGTTTATATCTACAATATTTTATCATGGGCCAATCTGGTGTGTATCTACAATATTTTATTATGGGCCAATCTGGTATGTATCTACAATATTTTATCATAGGCCAATGCGGGTTTTCAGGTCTCAATTGACACTTTTTCACATTGGTTATTAGGTCTCTATCTACATATCTTGCGCCATGGGCTCGAGTATCAGGTCCATACCACTACATTCCCCATGGCCATTATTCTTCCTTTGCACGAACTGGACACCTATGCAGTTTGAGTCCATCTCAGCACACCTCAAGTTGTTCTCTCACTAAATTACTTTCCCAAATCATCATATCTACACTAGAGTCAAAAAACCCTTCCTACTCCCCAATGGTAAAACTTAAATACCCTTCACCTCCCAGATGGCATCGCATCACTTATTCTCAGGTGTCCTCTCAGATGGGACACTGCAGCATTCGATTTCTCAACGAGCACATTCATCTGAATTAATCCCCTTGCATGTGAACTCTCATGTCATTTGGCAGTTGGGCATGTACTGCTCACTATCTCGCACATAGTAACCTCAGTGCCTCAGTGCTGCTGATGCCAAATGAAGGTGTGTGCCACACTTACAATTAATTCGTGAACTGACACTTTTCAGTAATGGCTTCTTCCCTCAAACTGTCGTGATGTTCCTCATTTCATTCGCAAATCTTGCCCCTGGGCTGTCTTAGATGCTCATTGTGGACAAACAAGTTGCTACCAGCCTGTATCTCCACAACTGACAAAGCTAACGCCTGTTATCATCAATGCCTTGGTTTCAAGTTTCAATGGAAACATCATATGTGGGTTAGCGGGGCTTGCATATTGTGAGTTTCTTTCTTGGCTCCCGGCATCTACGACAGTGGAAATCACACAGGTCGGACCTTCTCAACAGTCATGCCTCCCCACACAACAACCAACAGGAGTCCATTCTCTGGAAATTAGACACCATCCTCACCACCTACCCCAATACCAACATCATCCTACTGCTGTGCTTGACTATCTCAATAATGTCAAGCACTGGAACGTTGACACACTCAGCAAGTTATCAAAGTCAATTTCCTTATCCCTATGTTATTGACATTTGTCACTGGTCCTCTTGTTATGAGCTCTGACTTGGATGTCGATTTCAAGGCTCAACAAGTTGCCCAGGCCATGCCACATGTTGGTGTGTTGTTTCCCTCTTTCTCATCGCCCGCAACTTACCCTACTATTGATTACCAACTACAGTAGTGCTACTTCGAACAATACGGCATGCAGAAACAGCCAGTTGTCAAGATGAATGGCTACACAAGCAGAGCAACAACACAAAGCTCTGCCCCACATCTCAGCCGACCTCATACTTCCCAGCAACCGTAACCCTGGCGCCAACCCCCCACCTGTGATTTCCCTATGCAGGACCCTTGATTGGATCCAGACTTGCAAAACAAAATTCTCTACATGCTGGTGCTATCCCGTTACAATTATCCTGTACTAACCGATGTTGTCAAGTATTTCAGAGAAGTTACTGTTGTGCTCATACGATCACTGTATGTTTATGGTGCAAGACCTAGTTGGCCAGTTGGCCAACGAGCACAATAAAGAAGTCCGCCATCTCACTCAGAGCCCACTCTAACTGTATTGCTTACTCTCACCCCATTTCTCAGACTATATTAGATCGAAAAACTCCAAGATGCATCTTTAAGCTCGCTCATAACTAAACAAGACAAACTCAACCTACCAGAAGCAGAAGATGAAGATGTAATTGAAGATAATACCACACAGCCTTAAACTCGCAATCCAGAACAACTGGATGACGACAATGACAATAGTGAGGGAAAACAGGGCTTTTTGGGCAACGAGGAATGTGAATTTGTGCTCTCCCAACATGCATCAGTAAATTGTACGAAAACTTTTCAACTTTTCAACTTGCACAAGTAAATAAGTGGAAAAGTGAAAAAGTTAACATTGACTCATGTAAAAAATGCACAAAATTGTATTACTTTCTGCTGCTTTGTTCAACTTTTTCAACTTTTCAACTTGATAAAATACCCCAAAATTGACTTTTAGCAAAAAACTAGGTTACTTTGGCACTTATGATGCTTTCCAGCTTTTTTTGCTTGCTCAAGCTTGCACAAGCTTGTACAAGCTTGTACAAGCCCAAAAAAGTTTTGTGCAGGTTTACTGATGTGGGGCACACATCCTCATGCTCTCTGCACCCGAGCAGTGGTCTCCACAGACTATGCATCCAGCAACACAGGTATTCATCTTGAATATGAAGCTATAGCATGTACCTTAGTCTTGTGCATGTAGATTTAGAGCAACCCTTGACACGGAAGGACATGCGCAAGCTCAGCCTGCATTTATGAGGCTCTTAAGCGCTTGCTGTACAAACCCATGGCATTTCTCAAGGCTATCGTATTCCTGTTACTTGATGTGAGTGGCCTGGTGGCTTGATCTTGCTGGATATTGGTGGTTAATCATCACCATGCCCTGTATATTTAGGGAGGGTGCACACTCAAGGAGGCTGTGACCATTGCATCCCGTACTTGCCAAAGTCAAAGTGCTGCTTCTGCATTTCTCAGCTGTGCTTATCTGCCTCGTGGGAATGGACTACTCTGATGCGCAACCTGGCTCATGTACGTGTACATGCACACGCATACATGTGGACTTCAAAGGGCCCGATAAGATTCAATAGCATTAGATAAGATTAGTTTTTATTCATTGATACTGGTCAACATGTAAATTGATCAAATGAGATTGAATTAGATAAGTAGTTTGATAAGATTATTTAATGTTTGTTTAGATTCTTTCTCACATGATATGATTCGATTTTAATCTAAGGAAGTCTGGTTTTTCAAACCAGATCAATCCGTATCAAACCTTTGACATGGCTTGATCTGGTTCAATTTGCTTTGCGCCACTTTTCGCTGGGCATCAGATTCAGATGAAGTTAGCAGGCGAAGTCAAAACCGGACCGCTTTTGATCGAGGGCAGGGATAAACAGGACCAACATAATTCATGTGATGTATTATCTAATGCTATCCTCAATCGTTGACTCGGCAGTGGCGGTGTATCATAGACGACTCGAGCAGGTTATGCTGTCCCACCCTCGAAATTTTTGGAGGTTATCTGGGTTTACCACCTCTTGATGTAGCGCATTCAGCGTTGCGTGGTTTGAGGCTCTCATTTCAAATATACTCTACAATCCGAATGATTACTATCCGATGAGTTACAAAACTTTGAATTGATCCCCATTGTTGATCCCCGAGTCCATCAGTGTTGAGTCTTAGTGTATTTGCTGTAATCGTGATGTGGTGGTGGGTGATGGTGGTGATGTTTTGGGGTCGCATTACGGCAAAAATGCTGTGACAACGATGGTGGTGTGGTGGGTCTGGTGGCCGCGCAGTGACTCGGATACGAAGGTGAAATCGATGATAGGCGCCATGGATTTGCTAAAGTCAGTCGTCGGTCTCATATCAGTAATTAAGATGGACTAAACAGAAAAACATGCTGGAAAGCGCGACGGATGCGACAGGCGAGCAGTAACTTGAAGGCATAGGCGACGCATTGTGAGTTACTACACATCTTACGGAGATGTCAGAAGCCGAACGTACCGGTGCCTATCTGCGTTGTTCAATTGGTACACTGACAGTCTGGCACAGGCG
>QLOU01001881.1:5837-20271 GCA_003313715.1 Russula abietina | reverse complement strand
CGGGAGCCTCTGCCTCAATTGAAATTATGATGTGCCGTGCGATAGGCAGACGTGATTGATAAAAAAAAAAGGGGTGGAGAATACTTTGCTCGTCACATTGCCCTACAATTGTCGTGCTCCAGTGATGTAAAGGATCGGAGCTTGAGGGCGAGAACAACTAAATTGCGATTGCGCTTTGACGTCAAGAAGTCAATAATAAAAGGCACCCAGCGTCCGTCAGATTCTCTCAGCGTCACCTCCCAAGGGCGACGGGCCATCGATCACAGCTCCAGTGCACGGTACTGGTCTCTGGAGTCTGGATGGCAGAGGCGGACGCAAGGAAAGAGGAAAGATAGGCAAAAGAGCAGCGCGGCGATTTTCGAGTGCAGGATGGACCATGCCTGTGAAAAGGCAATCAACGGGGACAATAGGAATGTTAGGCGGCCGTCAGCAATCGAAAATCGGGATGAGACTGGACCAGGGGTATTCACCGCGAGGCGGGGTACTGTGCTCAGGCGGATTATAATAAAGGAGTGAATTAGATACTCAAAAGGTTAGTGACATTAAGGCACATTTGGAGCTCGACAGGGCGTAGTGGGTGGGTTAGAGAAGACGACGAGCGACGGATCGACAGTACAACAAAAGATGAAGCGCGCGTGACCAACAACCTGAAGCACGTGACAAGGCACGACAGTTTTACGTTTCACTTCCCATTTCTCTACCACAAAGAACTATCCCAGGTGGGTCTGCCAGCATCTCTCTTGATGAGGATACTGAATTGATTATGTGCAAAATACTTGAGCGCACACGTGAGGCTCTTCTTTGACACACCACTGTACACAATAACACAAACCTGGTTAGATTCCATTAGAACGAGGCACTATGGGAAGCTCCGGGGGCGGCCGCTGACTGAGATGTCTGCGACGTGTGTGGTGAAAAAGGGCAGTGCGTGCAGGTGAATTAGTCCGACCGGGTTGTCAATGTTCCGGTAAAGCCATCACCGCAGGATTGTCCCTCACGTTACAGACGCCATTCAAGACTGGATTGAAAGGGTATCCAAGATTCCGGTGGATGAAACTGGCGAGGAACCGGACCTCTGCATTATTGAGGTGTGTCCCACCCTTGTCTACTTATTCGCGTGCCGTTCTGCTCAGTTGGGTGGTAAGCTCGGCGGAACGTGACGCTCATAGTTTCCCAGATCGAAATCAACTTCGCCGCCGTCGTTTAGAGCGTAAACCTCGCTTTTATAGCGACATTCAGAACGCTGACTACTCTTTTCAGAGATTGGCTGTATCGTTCTCGGTCTCATGCCAAACCTACCCGCTGATGCCGATGTCTTCAAAGTCTTGGAAGCATGGATTTCTGCGTTTTTCTCGTTGACGATGGTTACCAATGTTCTTTGTTATGGTATACGCCCAAGTGATGCTTACTATTATACGGACACAGGGGCGATCACCTGGCTCGGAAGTCCTCTTCGAAACACGACAACCACTTAGCTACAGTAACCGCACTCGTCTTCGTTGAGAGTGGCACACTGTACGCTTTGAGCGTCATCGCGGCGCTGGGCTACTGTTTCGCCGCGTGTGATAGAAATGAAAGAGATGAAAGGGAAAGGGAAGGGGAAAGGAACGCTGGCCTGCATTGGATGCGATTGTCCTCCTAGTCATAAGTCGCGAACCGCCGCGGACCTTTCGTATCCACTTCTGTCCACCACTGACCTCCGCGCCTTTACCCTAGAGCGCTTTGATTATTCCTCAGATTTGCTTCTATGTCACCGCTTTGACCGATTCACTAATCGATAGCCAACTATTAAACGCAGATTGGCTGGGACATAAGGGTTACAAGTGAGATAGATGAGGACCCCGAGTATCCTCTGCTACAGACTCACACGACAATTTCCGTGTCGAAACTTGCGCACGCGGGCCTTCTCGAACCGATATTAGAGATAGATGAGCCATGCGTTGTCTTCAAGTTCTTACGGCCTTCGTTTATTGACATGTCCTCTGACCATCCGCAAAGGTAACTCCTCTGTTTTCGTACATAGTACATATGACTGGTCATTTATTTGTCAATATGGACCCTAAATTCAGGTATTTTTGTAAACCGCTCGGCTGATCATAGTACTTCAAACTCATCACCATCATTCGCCAGCACTGCTCTCTGGATTAATGCTGCAAGGCAGGTATCGTACCCTGTACAACGCAGTCCTTCAAGGACAAGTTTCTAAGTACATCAGTCACATCATCTGTGACATCGTTATGGAGAAGTAAAATCGCTTGGACGCACCTCTTCGCCGGACCAAAAAGCGGTAGCAATCTCCTTGCCTGTAACTCGATTATTGAAATGCTTAAGGTGTTCCTTGACCTCCGAGGCAGAGGGCTCGCGCCCGTGTTTGTTACGAAGTTGGATACGCGCACGGATGGCACTGGTGAGTGTCATTGTAGAACTGATACGTTTGACCCACCGTTCCCGAAACTATAGCATGTTACAGTCTCTTGTCTAACGAGTAACAATGTTTCAGAATACGTACATCATATGGTAGGTCAGTCCAACGAATTTGTATCTCGGGAACGGGAAATCTTGTGTATTCGCCCCGGTAATAAAGAGTGTCACGTTCATCATACACATTCGACAGAATGTGCAATGTATTCTTCTTGTATTCTTGAGTCTCAGGTGTTTCGATTACAGTGGGAAGACGGAAACAAAGACCGGGTTTCCCGGCAGCATGAGGCACGAAGGGCTGGACAACGACATCTGCACAGAGGAAGTCACTGTACACTGGTACCCTAGAACATTGTGGCCTTTCCGACCTCCGATTGCC
Source organism: Russula abietina (assembly GCA_003313715.1). Classification (NCBI taxonomy): domain Eukaryota; kingdom Fungi; phylum Basidiomycota; class Agaricomycetes; order Russulales; family Russulaceae; genus Russula; species Russula abietina. The sequence continues at coordinate 17,471 of QLOU01001881.1, read as the reverse complement.
ACCGAATAAGTTGCTGAACGCGAACCATCTAATCCCGGGGGTCTTTTCTACGTGGGTGGCTTCAGCCCTTGTCAATTTATGCGGGGTAAGACCGGCGCGTTTCATTATTCCAGCGACATCCTCAGCTGAAATGTCTCTGGGCACGGACATACTAAAGCTGCGTGGATCAGAGGTAGAGCTACGAAAAAAGTATAGTGAGGATGTGGCAATGTGGGCATCATATGAGTTTTGCATACATCATAGAATACTCTGGCGTAATACCAAACTTGAAGGATCGGCGGCTCCTTGTTGAGACCGAATTCCCATGTGATGATAACTTGCGCCTTTTGCTCCCGGGCTGTGATACGGAGGTACTCGTGGAACCCCCAGTCACGGTGTGTGGTTCCTTATCAAGAACAATAACGTCATCATCTGAGTCCTATAGACATGACCATATAGCACCGTTTAAATTGATAAATGGGAGGCAGAGAAGACACACCGAGTGAGCTTGTAGCTCAGTGGCAGCCGTTCTGTCGCTTGCCGGGCGGCTGCCTGTCACTGGGGAATAGGCCGAAGGGCACCGGGCTATGGTTGAGCTTACTCGAACCTCCGTTAGAGGTGATGTTAGGCGAGGAACATCCTTCACCAAGTTTGAGTTAGGCCACCACAGAAGTGGCAACGCGGGGACGTACCAAAGCTCGTCTGGACATATGAAAAATGCCGGCAGCCCGAGGTTGAGCGACAACGTCTTCGCCCACTATGCCTAATATCTTGCGATACTTGTCAGCTCTTAAGATCTCTACATCTATGTCAGCTTCTAAGAGTAGACAGCGCCGCCGTGTTTGTTTCAATAGTCGATTTGTATCTTCAGCATCCATATCTTGCATTTTCTCCCGGGCCTAATACTGTTTACGATGGTGGGTTGGATGTGAAGTGAACAATAAAAGGGGCGATGAACGAACGGCTATGCTCCGCCCAGTTTTAAGAGGCTTTGCGTCGTATGATGACTCAGAGCAGGAGTAATTTACTAGAATTTGTCTTTCTTCGCTCGCGCCTGTGTCAACCTGGCGCAGCCGAGCATCACCCTTCAATAACAAAAAGACGGAATGAGTGATAAAAAAACCGGGAGAACCGCAATTGTGTTGAGTCATACCGCGTGATATGTGAAAGTACTAGGCTAGAACTAGGCCAGAAAAACGTAAAAGCCCGCGATTGATCGAGCAGCATCTCCGAGTCTCTCCCCATACCTCAACTTGGAGAGAGTTGAGATTGATCGCGCTTGAGGACGTAGTTCTGGTGCTCAACTCTACCCTATGAATGATGTCACCGATGATAAGCCTAACTTGGTAGAGTACAGTAGTAACGAGCCGGGTCCTCGTGGTTGGAAGGAATGATAGAAGGGGTTGTCAGTTGCAAAATAATTCGAAAGCCTTATTCGGGGCTTCGGGCCGCCCTGCACATCACGATGCGGAATATTGCAGCGCGTGTCCAAGTGGCCAGCCGTACATCTCCACCCTACTGTAAACTTCCCATGTTATTCAATTTCCCCGCCCCGTCCTCAGGTTCTTGACCGTCCTCTGGATCAATGTTGCAAGGCGGGAATCATACCCAATGCACTGTACACCCTCCAGGGACAATTTCTGAATACACTCAGTGACGTGTTATCGTGGATGAAACCAAATGTTTGGCACACACCTCTTTTCCAGATCGGAAAGCAGCCGAAATATCTTCAGAGGAGACTGAATCTGTACACTGAAGTAGCAAATAGTCTTGCACCTCAGAGGCTGAGGGCTCGCGCTTGATGTTATTCTAAGTTCTATTCGTGCGCAAATAGCACGGACGGGGCCTGAGTCTCGGGGAACCCTCTCAACCCACATTTTATGAAACTGAATAATGTTGAAAACGTTTCCAGGCAGGGATTTTAACATTCAAAACGTATGATCCCGCGCCCGCCACCCTGGGCAATCAAGTGGCACCCGTGGAGTGCGAAAGCAACCACAGCTCGTTAATGGTCGCGACGACTCGACGGTGACGCCCCCCATAGGCAAACGTCATCGTCAAGTCATCACGTCCAGTAACGAGCCCAAGTCGCGTTCACTTGCAGCATCGAGATGTCGTGTTCGGGTCTTGACGCGGACTGAGTAAACAAGTGGATTAAGGAGTGAGTTAGGAAGGAAACAGGGGTCATGATTACGATCGTCGTCGCACCTCCAACCGCTTGCCTCGACTTCAGCAATGCTGACCGGTCGACCCAGTGACCATGCCATATCGCCGCCTTCAAGATCAGAATCGTCCATACTCCGTTCTCACGAGTCAGGGTCATCAAAATCAACGCGCTCTGCGCGCACATGCAACGAAGACAGATATAACCCTGGGAGGTTTGTACTTTGAGTGCATTAGAGTGAGACAGAGTGGGTGCGTACGTGACCCACTACGAACTCAATCGCGGCCTTGGTAACTTCGCCAATAGCAGTAACGTTTGTTGCGGGACCGTCGAGCTCCATAATAGTGGGGAGGGGAACGACAACTGTCCAGCGCCGGCTTTCGACAAGTGAGGTGACCATAGAAAGGGACGGAAGAAGAATGTTGATATCGAGGACGAGAACAGTATAACCACACACAAGCTGCAGTCGCGGGCGGACGGGGCCGTTACGCACTGCACGTGGAGGCCGTGCTGAGTGGTCGCCGACGTGAGTTTGTTGGCGGCAAAGTCGAAGGCAGTAGGAGACTCCGGAGGTAATGCTTGACGAGCCTAGATTACAAGAAGTGAATAACTCGCTCTCGGGCTCAGAAGTGATGAACATACGGGTTTAATAGTGAACGTCTGGTTGTGTTTTGCTGCTACGAGCCCATGAGGTGGTAAGAAGCAACGACGGATGTGTTATCATACGGCTCTCACCTGAATGCCCCCAAAAAAGCAATAAATAAATAAATCCAGTTTTCCCCCTCTAGGATCACATTATTCTACTAACAACAAAGGATTATAATCCTTTGTTGTGATGTTCGTTGTGAAGTGCTTGTTGGCGAGTTTGGCTCGTCTGCAAAGGATTACCGACTATTGATTGAAGGGAGTGGTGGGTGGGTGTAATTACAAAATGAGAACTGAGTATGTACGAGGAGCCGCTGCTGGGCGGCGTGGAAGTAGGTGTAATGAAAGGACAGGTAAACGACGCCTCACTCCACGGCCAACAAGACCACGCTCCAAACTCCGACGCTGTGCGCCTGCGCTTGGACCACCCATAAACGCGGCTTGGCTGGGGCTACACTGAGACAGATGAGGACCCCGAGTATCCTCTGGTAGACTGGTACAGAATCACATGACAATTTCCGTGTCGAAATATATGCATGCGAGCCTTCTCGAACCGAATTATTGACATGTCCCCTCTGTTTTCGTACATAGTACATATGTGACTGGTAATTCATTTGTCAATAGTATGCACCCTAAATCAGCTTGTCTCCGATCAGAATTCTGGTGGCAGCAATACTTCAATCTCATCATCATTCGCTGGCACTGGTACCGCTCTCCGGGTGATGGCTGTTGCAAGGCAGGTATCGTATTCTGTACAACGCAGTCCTTCAAGGACAAGTTTCTAAGGACATCATCTGTGACGTCGTTACGGAGGAGTAAAGTTTCTCGGACGCACCTCTTGGCCAGAACAAAAGGCAGTATTAATTTCGTTGTATGACACTTGGTCACGGAAACGCTTAAGATGTTCTTGGACCTCCGAGGCAGAGGGCTCGCGCCCGTGTTTGTTCCGAAGTCGGATACGTGCACAAATGGCACGGATGGCGGGTGTATGTGTAGTACTAATACGTTTGAGCCACCGTGCCCGAAACTATAGTTTGTTACAATCACTTGTCTGACGAGTAACAATGTTTCAGAACGCGTACATCACGTGGTAGGCCCGACCAATGAATTTGTATCTCGGGAACGGGAAATCTTGTGTATTTGCCCCGGTAATAAAGAGTGTCACGTTCATCATACATGGTCGACAGAACGTGCAATGTATTCTTCTTGTATTCTTGAGTCTCAGGTGTTTCGATTACAGTGGGAAGACGGAAACAAAGACCGGGTTTCCCAGCGGCATGGGGCACGAAGGGCTGGACAACGACATCTGCACAGAGGAAGTCACTGTACCCTGGGACCTTAAAACATTGTGGCCTTTCCGACCACCGACGGCCACCGAATAAGTTAGTGAACATGTCCCATCCAATCTCGGCCGTCTCTTCTACGTGGGTGGCTGCAGCGCTTGTCGTGAGACCGGCGCGTTTCAGTATTCCAGGGACACCATCAGCTGGAATGTTTCTGGGCATGGACAGACTAAAGTTGCGTGGATCGGAGGTAGAACTACGAAAAAAAATATAGTGAGGGTGTGGCAATGTGGATGACATACGAGTTTTACATACATCATAGAATACTCTGGCGTAATATCGAACTTGAGGGATCGGCGGCTCCTTGTTGAGATGCTTTGCACCGGGTTCCCATGTGATGATAGATTGCCCCTTTTGCTCCCATGCCGTGATACAGAGGTACTCGTGGAACCCCCAGTCACGGTGTGCGGTTCCTCATCAAGAATAACAACGTCATCATCCGAGTCCTATAGACATGATCATGTAGCGCCAATTAAATTGGTAAATGAGAGACAGAGAAGACACACCGAGTGAGCTTGTAGCTCAGCGGCAGTCGTTCTGTCGCTTGCCGGGCGGCTGCTGCCTGCCACTGGGGGATGGGCCGAAGGGCACCGGGCTATGGTTGAGCTTACTTGACCCTCCGTTAGAGGTGATGTTGGACGAGGAACATCCTTCTCCAAGTTTGAGTTAGGCCACACACAGAAGTGGCAACGCGGGGACATACCAAAGCACGTATGGGCATATGGAAAATGGCGGCAAGCTGAGGTTGAGCGGCAACATCTTCGCCCACTAGGCTGCCTAATATCTTGCGATACTTGTCGGCTCTTAAGATCTCTACATCTATGTCAGCTTCTAAGAGCAGACAGCGCCGTCGTGTTTGTTTCAGTAGTCGTTTTGTATCTTCAGCAACCATGTCCTGCAATTTCTCCCGGGCGTAAGACTGTTTGCGATGGTAGGTTAGATGTGAAGTGAACAACAAAAGGGGCGATAAACGATCGGCTATGCTCCACCCCAGTTTTAAGAGGCTTTCACTTGCGTCGTGTGATGACTCGGGGCAGAAGTAATTTATTAGAATCTTTTCTTCGCTCGCGCCTTTGTGCCAGGCGCAGAGTGTCACCCTTTAATGAGTAATGACACAAAAAAAACAGGAGAAGAGGGGATGAGTGATAAAAAAAAAAACCGGGAGAACGCGACCGCGACTGTCACGTGTTGAGTCATACCCGATCTGAGAAAGAAGGCTAGAACTAGGCCAGACCAGACAACGCAAAAGCCGCGATAGTTCTGGTGCGCAACGTGTACTGACTTGACTCGGATTCTCGACCTCGACGTCACTGATGATAAGCCTAACTTAGTAGGATGGTAGCGAGCCGGGTCCTCGCAGATCGTGTACAAAGTTGTCCGAATGGGCTCAACGTGTTCGTAGAGTAGCCACCAGTGGTGACGATGGAGATCGAGGTGAACGCAGCGGTAGTGTAATGGCGACGGCAAACACGAAAGAGGTTAGGGCGGAGGAGGCCATTTGCCGTCGTATTTGTGACGACTTGAGTTGAAAATAGATACGAAGGGGTTGTCGGCCCGGGAATTGCAAAATAATATTCGTCCACATAGTGAATCAGCTCATCTCATATTTCACCTTTACATGTGATCACAAGTACAAGTACATGCGGAATCAGAATATGGCAGCGTGCGCAATAGCAGGTCAACCGGCCAGTCGTACATCCCCACCCTACTGTAGACTTCCTATCTTATTCAATTGCCCCGCCCCGCCTTCTTGATCGTCCTCTGCATCAATGTTGCAATGTGGGAATCATACCCGATGCACTTTACACCCTCCAGGGACAATTTCTGGATACACTCAATGACCTTTTATCGTGGATGAAACTAAGTGTTTGGCACACACCTCCTTTCCAGATCGGAAAGCAGCCGAAATATCTTTATAGCTGACCGAATCTGTAAACTGGTGTAGCAAATAGTCTTTCACTTCGGAGGCAGAGGGCTCGCGCTTGATCTTATTTCTAAGTTCTATTCGTGCCTGAATAGCACGGGCGGTGCCTGAGCCTCCGAAGGCCCGCCTAACCCACATTTCATGAAACTGAATAATGTTAGAAACATTTCCAGGCAGGAGTTTTAACATTTATCATAACGTACTCTTTTAGGGAGGTTTGTCCATGTGAGTTGTATTTGTGGAAGGGGAATTTTTGTATACTTTCCCCGGTAATATAGCGTACTAGTACCCGACTTCGAGGTTGAAAAAAGGTGGAATGCAGGCTTGTCATCGTTGCTTTGAGGTGTCTCAATGACAACTGGTAGTTGAAATAGAAGCCCCGGATTTCCGGGGTCGAGGGGCATCAATGGTTGTACATTGATAATCGTACAAAGAAAATCCTTGTAACCTGCGACTTTGGAGCATTGCGGCCACTCGGAATTCGAAGAACCGCCAAATAGATTTTTAAACGTTGGCGGTTTAATGCCTGGCGTCTCTTCGGCTCGAGAAACTTCGGCTCTCGTTAATACGAGAGGCGTGAGACCTGCGCGTTTGAGAATTCCCTCCACATCCATACCGAACTTGAACGTTTCTCGGGGAACCAATACCCGAGTGTCGCGCTTTGAAGCAATAGATTGTGGCACATTAGAAGAACGGCGTGAGCTCCGTAGAGGGTTCTCAGCCGATGATAAATTGCTCTCTCTGTCCACCATAGGGGGATCGGCTGAAGGCCGTCGGACGACAGATAGCGCCTCTGGATCTGATGACGACTGAGGGTCATCCGGTAAGCATAAGCACACCAACACGATAGAGATTGGGATAACATACACTGGCAGCCGACAATGTGGGATGTTCCAAAACACTCCTGGTTGCGTGAAGAGAGCGGGATGCCTCAGGTTGGGTGGCACCAGAACTATCTTCACCTGCGAACATGTCCAGAATATTACGGTATTTGGCCGCCCTCGCACTCGCCACCTCTTTCTCCACTTCTAAGGTTAGACAACGCAATTGTGCTTTGGCTAATAAGTGACGAGCTTCTTCAGCATCCATCTCCTGCAATGTCTCCATATGATGGGACGTTAGATGCGTAGTGGGTGTAAGGGGGCAATGGTCAAAGAGGTTGCGCGCATGCCTGACTCCCGGGAGCCTCTGCCTCAGTTGAAATAATGATGTGCCGTGCGATGGGCAGACGTCATTGATAAAAAGAAAAAGGGGGGGAGAATACTTTGTTCGTCACATTGCCCTACAATTGTCGTGCTCCAGTGATGTAATGCATTGGAGCTTGAGGGCGAGAACGATTAAATTACGATTGCGCTTTGATATCAAGAAGGCAATAATAAAAGGCGCTCAGCATCCGTCATATTCTCTCAGCGTCGCCTTCCAAGGACGACTGGCCATCGATCACAGCACCAGTGCAGGTGCTGGTCTTCGGATGTCCAAGGCGGAAGCAAGGAGAGTGGAAAGATGGAAAGATAGGCAAAAGGGCAGCGCGGCGATTTTCGAGCGCAGCCTGGACAGGGCCTGTGATAAGGCACTCAACGATAACAATAGGAATGTTAGGCGGCCTTCGAAAATCGAAAATCGGGGTGAGACTGGACCAGGGGCATCAACCGCGAGGCGAGGTACTGAGCTCAGGTGGATTATCGAGATAGAAAAGGAGTATATTAGATACTCAAAAAGGTCAGTGACATTAAGGCACGTTTGGAGCTCGACCGGGCGTAGTGGACTCGCAGTGGGTGGGTTAGAGAAGACGACGAGCGCGAGCGACAGATCGATGGTAGAGAAGAGACAAAGGACAAAGGGAAAATCATAATGAAGCGCTGGCCAACATCCTGAAGCACGTGACAAGGCACGGCACTTTCTGGCAATCTTATAGACCAGATGAGGATTCTGAATCGGAATTAATTATGCAAAATACTTGAGCACACACGTGGGGGTGTGGAAATGCATGTGTTCTATGGCTTGGAGTACTTCACCGCACTGACACGCCATTTGCTCTGGTGTGTGAAGCGAGAAGAAGAGTTGTGTACTCGCCTGTGAAGGCGTGTCCTGTGATGATACGGTAGAGGGTAGAGTGAGTTAGACGTGAGAACTTATCTTTGTTGTCCTTGTCTGTCTTAGTGGTTTGGTATATCTTGGAATAAATGCCGCCGTCGACTTTAAGAGGGTAGTCAGAGCAGGGAGCCCTCTCCTTCCTCTAAGACTTGGGGTAATGATTTACTCTCGACTCTATCCCTATGTTTGCTACAGTGACATGACCTGATCTAGTGCGTATACGCCGTCGAGCCCATTTTCGAGACGAAAATAATAACTTGGTGCACCACTAGTAGAATCGTATCTAGGAGCAGATCCTCTTTTCCGGGCTCATCTACTCTCGCCACTAACTGAAAGGACTCGCTCACGGCCCGCAGTAGGTAATTGTTCTCGTGATACTTGGATGAGCGCTTGCTCCCCGACCATTGACGCCTTGGGGTGCGGGGGCTGGAACGATTGAAGTTGTTGTGCCATCTGTTGCTCGAGAACATCGGGGCCGCAAGCCGCTGCCACGAAACCAAGGAACGGTGGTGATGGGTTGAGTGGACGCGTGCAGAATTCTGGGTGTGCCTGTAATCCGACAAAGAACGGGTGGTCTGCCGAGAGAGTTAGACAAATAAATTGTTTTGTGGATGACGTACTTGGCAGCTCCATGATCTGCATGCGTTCTCCCTTTTCATCGCGTCCAATAAATGCCATCCCACTCGCGTTCAGCCGCTGCACATACGTAGGATTCACCTCGTAGCGGTGACGATGGCGCTCCCATACGATACTAGCTCCACCATAAAGCTTACGTATGCGAGACCATTCACTGTCTTCCTCGAAAACTGTTGGGCGCAGCCCGAGGCGCATCGTTCCACCCATGTGACTACGCGAGATTTCGGGCATGAATATGATAACTGGGTCTGCTGGGTCCGAAACGAACTCAGTTGACTTAGAGCCTGCATGAAGTCAACATAATGCGTGGACGAAGGGAGTAAAGATTGTGGACCAGGAAGATTTATGACGTGGCGAGCCCATTCGACCACCGCAAGCTGAAATCCGAGGCAAACACCGAGGAAAGGTTTATTTTGCTCGCGCGCCCATTTGATCGCCAGTATCATACCTTCAATGCCGCGCTCACCAAACCCGCCTGGAACAAGGATACCGCTGGAGAGAACATGAAGCCATTCTCCACCGTCAGATCAAATAAAAAAATTACTTTGCGCCAACAACAGTTCTCCACGCGTCGTGATATTTTTTAGGATCTGCATCCTGTTGTTCTGGTTCCAGATCCGACGATTCCACCCACTAGTAGAGTAATGGTCGTGATTATGTGATACTTCCAAGGCAAAGTGATGGACATACATGGAGGATGAGTTTGCGATGGCATTTAAAAGCCGAGTGCTCCAAAGCTTTTATGACTGACATATACGAGTCCTTCAAATCTGTGTACTTCCCTACCAATGCAATAGAAACGGAATCAAAGAGACGCTCTTGGCTGCAAGAGAAAAGGGTCATGGGTTCCTCCAGCAGGTTCGTATGACAAAGACCTACTCAATCGTAATGGTCTTCCAGCGACGTTCTAACATCGTCCCATGCTCAAGCATTTCCGGCGTAAGGTTAAGGCCAGGAAGGTTAAGCCGGCGTTTGAGGAACGACACGATTCCCTGCGATTGGAGCAACAAGGGAACATGGTATACAGATGTAACGTCATGCACGCCTACGACTTGCTCGGATGCAACGTGGCAGAACATGGAGATCTTCTCTTTCGTCGCTTTTGCTAAGGGTTGAGGGACAATAAGACGACACGCAATCTGCACCACTCATCAGTTCTAGCTAGTATAACGTCGAACTTGGGAGGCACAGACCAGGTCAGGTAACAAGCCGAGCCCTCGCAAGGCGTGCACAGTTGTCTGTGTCGGCTTTGTCTTCTGCTCTCCATGCATATCCGGTACGAGAGACACGTGTATGAGGGCGAAGTTTTCGTGACCGACGCGGAACTGGAACTGTCGCATCGCCTCTACAAAGGGCGCGGACTCGATATCGCCGACCGTACCGCCGAGCTTGCCACTCAACTGAGCAGAACGGCACGCGAATAGACAAGGGTGGGACACACCTCAACAATGCAGAGGTCCGGTTCCTCGCCAGTTTCATCTACTGGAATCTTGGATACCCTTTCTATCCAGTCTTGAATGGCGTCTGTAACGTGAGGGACAATCTTGCGATGATGGCTTTATCAAGACGTTGACAACCCGGTCGGACTAATTCACCTGCACTGTCCGTCCTAAATAATCTCCTCGTCGCTGCAGAGGGTTTCATCCTCCGAAAAGGCATACAATCGGTCATTACAACATACCTCTCTCTCTATAACTTGTTGATATATCTTTCCCGTCGTGATGTTGTTGTCCCTGGATAGGGTCACGTCAAGGTAACGCTCATAATTTCCCAGATCGAGATCAACTTCGCCGCCGTCATTTAGAACGTAAACTTCGCCTTTGATGGCGATATTCAGAACGCTGACTCCGCACATTCTATGACGGCTCACCGTGCTCGGTCGGCCTCATGGTTCCTGCGTCGACATTCATGTACGGATCTATTTTAATAGCAGTGACCTTCAGTCCTGTCATCTTCAACAGAAGACCGGTGGACGAGGCTGTATACGTGAGTTTCAAACCCAGTGCTGCGAAGATATGCTTATGGGCACAGACCAATGACCCCCTTTCCAATACCACTGACGACACCACCGGAAACAATGATATACTTTGTCATGACGATTGAGATAGTTGGTCAGGGTAGAGAGTGGTCAGTGGCCAACAAAAGACGCGTCGCAGTTCGCAGTCACGATATGAAAATGAAATAAACGAAAAAAATTCATGTTTTTTAACCCAAAGGAGATAAGATAAGATATTACTCGCATACATAATTATAAACCTGTATATCAGGAAAGGGGATAACTGCCTACCCCTTAGTTTAAAACAACTCGGAAATATCACATTCGGTGATGAATTCGCTGTGCTAACCTGTGTAGGTACCTACGTAGTGGGTCTGATCGGGACTGAGGTACTGTAAAGGGCGTCTTTTGGGACGGAATTTGCCGTGATAATTTTGTAATCTCCGGCGAATGGCCGAGTTGCCCGACGCCGCCGAAGAGCACCGGCGCTACTGCTGCACTATGAGGAAAACCGGAAAGCCGTACGATGAAGGAAGCGGAGGAGAGGAGACAAGACAACATCTTGACCACCAGTCTGCTTAGACCTTGATGTTTTCTATTCGTGCAAATCGACACTTCCGCAAATTTTCATAGTGACACCCCTTGAGCTGCGGGGCAGTCCGCGGTCTCACCATTGGAAGGGGTCCTTACCACTCTTTCGTTCCGCCCAGCACTAGGGTACCCTCTTGGCCGCCCTTCCCTGTGCCCGTGGCCCCACTCCTATCCTTCCCGCTTAGCCCGTATGCCTTCTTCAAAACCTTCATTCCATCCATGTCGGACCACCCCTCATTCGCAAGTCAACCGTCTTCCGACT